>JAQZBX010047852.1:0-20365 GCA_029593785.1 Cabassous unicinctus | reverse complement strand
TGTTCATCCACTCGGGTGAGCAAGGGAGGGGGTGGGGGAGGGAGCCCCCTTACCACAGGCGTCTGAGAGCCTTGGTCCCTGGTTACTGGAGATTCACTCCCCCAGGAAGGGCGCGCACCATCCTGCCGGCCCCGAAGCGGTTTGCTCCTCTTGGTCCTGTTCCGTGGATTCCTGGGGCCCTGCAGTCTCAGCTGTGTAACCTTCAGAGGGTCACAGGGCTCCAGACCTCAGCTGCACCTCCTGTAAACTGGGGAGTAGCCTCAGTCTGCTGTTCTTTGGTGTCCCCAGGGGTCCTGGATACTGAACCCCCCACTTGTGCAGCTGCCTGGGAGGGAGGGAGACCAAGCCAGGGAAAATGCCTCCACATGGAGTCAGCACCCCCTGCCCGCCTCTCCTTTTAAGTGGGGATCCTGCCCCTGGGTTGGGACAGCATGAACCAGGGTCTTTGGAAAGGGGCTGGTGGTCTTTAGCTCATGCAGGAATCTGGGATAGCAGGAATCTAGGGGGGGGGCTTGGCCAGATTGGGGAGAAGTGTTCCAGAAAGCCCTGCAGACAAGTGGCCCAATTATAGTCCAAGAAGCCCTCTTGCCTTGGGAGGGAAGGGACTGCAGGATGGGGGCCCCAGAGTGGAGGAGGCAGGAATAGCGGCCCTGTGAAGACTGCAGGGAGGTCCCCTCCCACCTCTGCCACGGCATGGGCGTGTCATGGAGGCCACTCTGCAGTGGCTTGGGGAGGGGGTGCCACCCTTGGAAGTGGGCTGGGTGGTACAGAGCCAGGACCTCAGTGTGTCGCAGCGAGGGTGTGGGGGTCAGGTGTGCCCTCAGGACACAGTCAAGGCAAGTGAAGACGTTTCAGGAGGAGGGAAGGGCACAAGAGCAGGAACGCGGGTTTTTATTGTGAGTAGTGTACCATTGGAATTTTTTCAGCTAGGGCATGATTCCAGCCTAAATTCTCCATCTGGTTGCTGCAAGGAGGGTAGGAGAGGCCAGAGAAGCAGTTTGAGGCCCCCAAGGCCAGCAATGTGGCCTGAGCCAGGTGCCTGGACCTGGTTGCCCTGGGGGACCCCTGCCAGGCTCTGCCTTGCAGCCTGTTAAGAAGACCTTTTGTCAACGCGGGACAACTCCCGTTTTATCCTCCCCTCTTCCGATGGAGGGCAGGGGAGGGCAGCCTGCTCTGTTGCCCCGGGAAAGTTAGCAGCCAGCGGGCAGGGGTTATGGGCAGTGCGGACTTCCTGCATGAAGGGGCAGAGGTCCAGTTCTCTCCTCCTGTAAGGACATAGGCCTTTTCCAGACTGTCCCCAGAAGGTTGGCCAGCGATCACAGCACTCAGGAATAGGCTCTGTGGACACGGTGGGAATGGGGAGAGCGTCTCCCTGTACCAGGCACTGTGCGGTTTAGGGATGACCAGCCCTCCCTAGGAGGTGGGGGGGTGGTCCAAATGGGAAAGGGCTATTATAGATGGGCGGGGTTCCCTGCCGCAGGGAGGGTGACTGTACCTACTGGACTGGGGTATCTCCGGCCACGTGTGAATTGGCCGGGAGTTGGAGGGACCTCTGCCAGGCAGGAATATCCTGGAATGAGGAGTGGTCCGGAAGGGAAGGGGGTTCCCTGCCGGGCTACGGAATGCGGGGGCGTATGTGGGTGGCCAGTAACGTCGGGCTGGGGGTCCAGGAGTGAAGGGTGCCCCGGGCCCACCCCAGCCTGGTTGACGTGCGCGTGCGCTCGTCCTGTCGCCCGCAGGGGAGAAGCCGCACCAGTGCGCCGTGTGCTGGAGATCCTTTTCGCTGCGCGACTACCTGCTCAAGCACATGGTCACGCACACGGGCGTGCGCGCCTTCCAGTGCGCGGTCTGTGCCAAGCGTTTCACGCAGAAGAGCTCGCTCAATGTGCACATGCGCACCCACCGCCCGGAGCGCGCGCCCTGTCCCGCCTGCGGCAAGGTCTTCTCGCACCGCGCGCTGCTGGAGCGCCACCTGGCCGCGCACCCGGCGCCCTGACTCGGGCCCGGTCACCCCGGGTGGGTCGTGCCGCGCGCAATTCGCCCACACCCGCCACCCTCCCAGGCCAAGCCGGTCACCTCGGGACTGGGCCGCGCCCTCACCTGCGGCCCAGCTTGCTCGGGTCTCGGCTGCGGAAGCACGGCTCTTCGTCGCATTGCCTGCGTCCCCAGGACTGGCCCCGCCCACCGCAGCCCCTTGGCCACTCTCCCGCCACCAGACCCCGGGGCTCGTCTGCCCTGACCCCATCTCCTCCCCAGACCTCACCAAGACCTGCGCCTCTCTCCCCTCTCCTACTTCTGGGACTCTCCAGGTGGCCTTGGGTCGGGCATGGGGATAGTCAGGGACCCGATCACCTCTGAAACACCGGCCCTGGGGCGGGTTTGCGCTCCCGCTGGCCGGCCCGTGGGTGGGGCGCAGTCCCGGCTGCTCCTTTCCCCAGCGCCCCGCTGGGCGGGGCTTCCCGTCTCCCCACTGAGCAACGCCCCTCCTCCTCGGCGCCCAAGGAACTCAGGTGAACCCAGCAAGGACCTGGGGTCGGGTCTCGGGACGCCCCGCCTTAATAAAGGATGGTGGGCGGTGGAGTGAGCTTGAAGGCATGAGCTTCTGGGACCGCGCATGTGTCGACCCCACAGGGGGTTGTGCGCGCCCCAGCTGGGCCCACTCCTCCCCCGGCCGGTCGCCTCGACCTCCGGGGCTTCTTGGGGGGGGGGGAGTCGGGTGGGCATACGGGCGACGCTTGGCTCTTATAGAACCTTTAGATCCCGTGGGGAGGGGCCCAGACCCATTGAAGTGGGTCTTGGAGGAGGTGGCCACATCTGGGCCTGATGGTCAGAACATCTGAGGCCCCTTCCTCGTCCCTGTCGGACGCCCAGCTGCTGTTCCCGAGGCAGACGCCCCCCCGCATCCCAGATCTTCCAGCCAGACTGCAGCCCTTCAGGCGTCCTACTCCCTTCTTCCATTTCTGACAGGCATGATGGTTGAGCACTTTACTTTCAGGGGCTCAAGGGGGGCTCCAGTGCTAAGCCTCTGTGAGGTGGGCTGAGCCCCAGGATATCAGTCTGGCCTCTGGGGTGGCATAGTTACGGGGTGCAGGGTGGAGTCAGGGCACAGTGACCCAGGTTGCAGCTTGCCCACGGGAGGACTGGAGACGGAGGACCCCAGTGGCCAGCTTGTGGGTGCCCAGCCACCAGCCCAGGGATCCTGTCTTACACATCCAGCGCATTGGGCAGCTCCTGGCTTGGACCCCCTGCCCCAAGGTGTGGAACCAGGATGTATGGTGCCTCCTCGAGGGGCAGGCACCCGCCGGACCTGTGGGCAGCGGCACTGAGCCCACCTGTGGCTGCTTCCAGAGGTGGGGGGGCCACGGCCTTATCATTCATACAGTGTGCAGGTTTGGTCCACCTCCATGCCAGGAAGAGTTCAGCCTTGGGTACGTGCTGAACCCCAGGCCACAGTGCCCATGCGAGTTTGTTGAGTGCCTGCTGCCAACCTGGCAGGGGACTGAGTTCCCAGGTTTCCCTTTACCAAGGCGGAGGCCGATTCCTGCGATTTTGAAGCATGGGGTCCTGGGGAGGCAGTGCAGTGCTTAGGGCAGGGTCCACCTGGCCGTCTGTTATATTTTCAAGTTTGCGCAACTGGAATGTCAGCTCCCCCAGAGCAGAGATTTCTATCCTCTCACTGGTCCATGACACAGCCGGTGTGGGAGGGGAGGGGGCGCAGCGCAAAGCCCTGGAGCTGGGACCCCAAACTGTCATCACTAGGCCAGCAGCACAGAAGAAGGCTGGAAGGACGGGGACCCCAGAGGCTGGCAACAGAGGACAGGGCTCCCTAGGCTGGAGCCAGGCAGAGCAAAACAAACGGAGGGACAAAGGGGGGAGCCGCTATCGGAGTCCCTGGGCCACTGCCATGGGGGCGGGTCGGGAGCAGCCCGAGGTCAGGGACAGCCAGCCTGGAAGGCAGAAGCGAGGCGGTGGCACCGCGGCCACTTCTCCGAGGAGGGGCCGGTGCAATGGGCGGCAGGCAACAGGCCACGCTGCTGCTGCTCTGCCTGCTGTGGGCGCTGGGGCAGCCCGTGTGGCCCGCAGCCGTGGGCCTGGCGCTGCGCTGGCTGCTCGGCGACCCAGCGTGCTGCGTGCTGCTCGGCCTGGCCGGCCTGGCCTGGCCCCGTCTCGGCCCCTGGACGCCCCCCTGGCCGAGCCTGCTGGCCGCGGCGCTCGCACTGGCCCTGTTGCCCGCACGACCGCCCCCAGGACTGCGCTGGCTCCCAGCCGACGCGGTCTACGCGGCCCGGGTCGTCCGCCTGGGGCTGGGGGTCCGCGCCCGCCTGAGGCGCCGGCCTCCCGACACCTTCGTGGATGGCTTTGAGCGACGGGCGCGCGCCCAGCCGGACCGCGTGGCCGTGGTTGGGACGGGACCCGGGAGCCGCGCGGTCTCCCTGGGCGCGCTGGACGCCCGCGCGTGCCGGGCGGCGTGGGCCCTGCGGGCCGAGCTGGGCGGCGCCGAGGAGCCCGCCGCCCTCCTGGTGCAGGCCTCCCAGGCCGTGCCCGCGCTCGGCGTGTGGCTGGGGCTGGCCAAGCTGGGCTGCCCGGCGGTCTGGATCAACCCGCACAGCCGGGGGGCGCCACTGGCGCACGCTGTGCTCAGCTCCCGGGCGCGAGTGCTGGTGGTGGATCCCGGTGAGGGCCCGCAGGGGCGGGCGGCGGGTTAGGAGAGAGGTCAGGGTGGGAGCAAGGAGCCCTCTGTCCCCCGTCCCCCACCCCCTCACTGGAAAGTAATTCTCAGGGTGTCAGGGTTTCGCTGGTTTTCACAATGGCAGTTTCAATCCCTTTTTGGCAAATAGTCATTTTGCCTCCGCCCCCTGCTCTGGGTCTCAGGTAGGCCTTGCCTTACTTCCCTCTCTGCCCCGTCCCCGCAGACCTCCGCGAGAGCCTGGAGGTCGTCCTTCCCGAGCTGCAGGCTAAGAACATCCGCTGCTTCTACCTCAGCCACTCCTCCCCGACGCCCGGCGTGGGGGCTCTGGAGGCTGCCCTGGATGCCGCGCCCTCGGACCCCGTGCCTGCTGACCTCCGGGCCGGGATCACGCCGCGGAGCCCTGCCCTGTACATCTACACCTCGGGGACCACCGGTGAGGGTGCCCAGCAGTCTCCGACCCCCAGACTTGACCTCTGAAATCTTGCCTGCTCTCTGATCCTGATGCTGACCTGAACTCTGACTCCCGATGTGATTCACGCATGCAATACCAAAATCCTGCCTCTGCCCAGTAAACAGCCACTGAAACCCTTGCTGACCTCTGATCTTGACCTCTGCTCCCAGTTGAAATTCAACCTCTGAACCTCAAATCCAGTTTGTTCTCCCTTACCCAACTGTGAATCCCATACTTGACCTCACTGAGAGAACCTCCAAACCCAGTGCAGCCCTGGCCACGGGGCGACCACCTCTGTGTGCTGGCTCATTGCTGACCCACTCCGTGTCAGGGCTGTCCTTTCACTGCCCTTTCACCTCAGGACTGCCGAAGCCAGCCATCCTCAGCCACGAGCGCATGCTGCAGATATGCAGGACGATGTCCTTGTTTGGGGTCACAGCCAAGGATGTGGTCTACGTGGTCCTGCCTCTGTACCATGTGATGGGGCTTGTCTTCGGGGTGCTTGGCTGCCTGG
Organism: Cabassous unicinctus; assembly: GCA_029593785.1. Classification (NCBI taxonomy): domain Eukaryota; kingdom Metazoa; phylum Chordata; class Mammalia; order Cingulata; family Chlamyphoridae; genus Cabassous; species Cabassous unicinctus. The sequence goes on along the minus strand of JAQZBX010047852.1, from coordinate 14,710 downwards.
AGCTCGGTAAGCCTTTCCCTGAGGACCTCGCCAGACCCCAGAGTGGGTGTCAGTGTGGGGCTCTTGGTTGACAAGACCCCTTGAGCTACCAGCAGCCCCGCTTCTCAGCTTTGAGAAGCGATCCATAGCAGGAAACCCCAGGACCACCTGGGAGGCTCGGACACCCACACCGCCCCTAATGGCTGTGCTTTGGTCATGAGGTGGCAAGAGCTGATGTGAGTGTGCTCGTGGACGTCCAGGGAAGCCTCTGAGCGCTTGGGAAGGGACCACAGGAAGAGTGGTGAGAGAATGACTGCCGAGTAGTTCCTTCAGGCTGTCTCCCCTGAACCCCTGACTGAGAATTCAGACTGGGATCTCTGTACAGTCTGTTCTTTTTGTTTTCACATTTTTATTATGAAAACTCTAAACACACTAGTTTCTGAATACGTACATACACACACAAACCCTGAATCCTCATCGACACACCACTTAGCTTCAGCCGCCATCAGCACTTTGCTGTACTTGTTTAATTTCTCCCTCCCCCTGCTGCTTGTCTTTTTACTCTCTTATTTTTCAGAAAAACATTATCATTCTAAAAAAAGAATAGTTTAATATCCCACATATCATCACCCAGCTTCAACTGTAAACATGTAGCCAATTTCATTTTACATAGACTGCCCTAGATTGCCAGGCTGCTATGACAAATAACACGCTGGCTGGCTTAGCAACAGGAATTTATTGTCTCAAGTTTTGGAGGCTAGAAGTCCAAAATCAAGGTCTCGATAGGCCATGCTTTCTCCTGTAGCATTCTGTGCCGGCTGGCGTCTGCCTCACCTTGTGTTTGTCCCTCTCAATTACACTGATTTATGACTTCTAATGACTTAGGACTTCTCCTTACTGACTGCATCTGAATTCCCTTTGCTTATAAGGACTCAGACATATGGATTAAGGCTCAATCTGATCCAGTTGGCTCTTTTGTTGCAAACTTACATTTTAATATTTTAATGTGTTGACTCTGGGATTTAGTTCCTGAAGTGTCTGTTCCTTAAGTTTGTCTCTGACAGAGATTTCCTTTAATGCCAGGAGCTAACAAAAACAAACACAAAAATATCTTTCACAGTCTTCACAGATTAGCTTTATATTGGTGCTCTCCTTTGGAGCTTAGTCCTCCTACCAATGAACCTGAAGAACAGCCTGAGAAGAAAACACAGGGTCCTCTCCAGTCTTTTCTGAGCATGCATCTTGTCCAGGACATATGCTAGTTGCCTTAGGAATTCCTCCATTAACAGGGACCTGAATGCACCCCATTACCCCATGAAATAGACTTTCTGGTTCTGGAGTTCTATTGTATGCTCGAAAGCCAGTACTCCTATGAAATGTGATTGTTTCTTAGACCGATATCTATATATCTATGTCCGCAAGCTATTTCTGCCTGCAGGACAAATCTAGGAGGGTAAGCTGGAGAGGAGTCCTTCAGACTGCCACCAGATAGACTGGCACAGACTACATGCACCCCAGTATGCACAGAGGGGCTCTTCTGCTCCCTCCAGAACTGGGGCCTGGGACCACACTGCACTGAGGGGGCAGGCCGTCTCCACAGCAAGCCGGTGAGGGGGTGGGGGGACCAGCAAGGGCACCGCAGGAGTTTTCTACTGACTTTTTAAAATTTAAAAACAATTTATTGAAGTGTATCATTCATATATGAACATACATAAACACTAAGTGTATAGTAAAAGTTGTGAACTTATAAAAACAAGCATGCAGAACATCATAAAGGGTTCACACTTCACACCTACCTTTTTTTTTTTTTTAAGGTACTGGGATCCAGGGATTGAACCCAGGACCTCGTATGTGGGGAGCTGGCACTCAACCACTGAGCCACATGAGCTTCCCCGAGTTAATTTCCTTGTTTGTTTTGCTTGTTGTTTGTTTTTATTTTTTCAGGAGGAACCAGGAACCGAACCCGGGACCTCCCATATGGGAGGCGAGTTTTCAACTGCTTGAGCCACATCCACTCCCCTCACCTACCATTTTTAAGTTGCCTTTTTTTGTGTGTGTGTGAGTTGGCACATGCCCAGTTACTGCAGCCCTCTGTTTTTCTGAGCCCTGAGACAGCTGCCTCTGTCTGTTTGTGCTAGTTGTTCAAAGATTTTGTAGGGAAACAGAACATCTCACTCCCCCATCTCAGTCGACTGGTTAAACTACTTTTATTTACACACCATATTCACAAACACACACTCCCGCTACCCCTTCTCCTCTTCCCCTGGTAACCAGCTGGGCACTCATAAAACATTCATCATTATCAATATTGATAATATTCACAGCCCTTACTTAGCAGTGCTACCTTTGTACAGGCACCAAGCTTTTTTCACACATCTTTGGGACAGATGTCAAATGCAGGCCTATGTCCAGGAGCTCTGCTTTGAGCTGTCCACTGTACTCCTCCCCCTGGGTGCAGTCCTGGCTGGGACAGGACTCAGGGAAAAGCCTGACATCATCCCTGTGCTTCAGGAGGCCACAGTCAGGTGGTCAGAACTTGGAAGCAAAATATGAGCCTCCCTTCCTCCCTCACCCCAGGAGCCACCTGCGTGCTGGCCCCCAAGTTCTCTGCCTCCTGCTTCTGGGATGACTGTCGGCAGCATGGTGTGACTGTGATACAGTATTTGGGCGAAGTCTTGCGGTACCTGTGTAACACTCCCCAGGTGAGGGCTCCTGAGAGAGGCCACTAGGTGAAGCTCTAAGATTAGGACTCCATCTAGGCACCAAGGTACAGGTGCCTAGAGGACATCCCAGGTAACGTTCTCAGCTAAAGGCCCAGGTACAGGCCTCAAACAAGGCCCCTCATATGAAACACCCTAGGGGTCAAGACTCCAAGATAATGAGTCCCAAATAAGGTTCCTCATCATGTTTCTGTAGTTGACCAGCTGTGCTGTCTTGGGCAGGTGACTTCACTTCTCTGTCTCAGTGTCCTCATTTGGAAAATGGAGAGAATCATAGCCCCTACCTCAAGAGGGTGCTATGAAGATTAAATAAACTAATTGTATGTAAAGTGCTTAGAAAAGGGTGTGACTTAGGGTATGAGCCAACCTTATCCCTGTAGAAAAATAGAGGTAATTGTCTCCAGAGAAGTCCCCCAGGTAACACTGGCTCCAGGTAAGGCCTCTAGGTAACCAACCAGGTAAAGGTTCCAGGTAACTACCCCCAGATCAGGACTCCAGACATTCTCTCCAGTTAAGGGCCTTCAGGAAGCCCCTCCCTAGTTAACCACCCCCAGGAAAATCCCCAGGTAAGGCCCTCAGGCAATCTTTCTTCCCAAATGGGGCTCCCAGTCACCCTCCAGGTAACTTCCAGATAAAGGTCCCCAAGTGACCCCTCCAGATAAGGCTATGGGGTAATCCCTCAGATAAAGTGTCCAAGTAACTGCCCTCAGGAAAGAGCCCAGATATTTCCCCCAGATGAGGCCTCCAGATAACCCCAGATAAAAGTAAAAATACCCTAGTAACCCTCAAGTAGGACCCCGCAGGTAACTCCTTTGAGGTAATGCCTTTATCCTATAGGTAAAAGCTGCAGGTTACAAATCAAGTAAGAACACCAGGTAGCTCCCTTAGGTATAGGGTCCCAGCCAATGCACCACCACCCCCGCCAGTAATCCTTAGGTAACTCCGTCCAGTTAAGGACCCAGGTAAAGGTGCCAGGGTATGCCTCTTAGATGCCTCCTCCTCGCTTGTCTCTGTATGTCTGTGCAGCGGCCCGAGGACCGGACACACATGGTCCGCCTGGCTATAGGTAACGGACTACAGGAAGACGTGTGGAAGACCTTCCAGCAGCGCTTCGGCCCCATACAGATCTGGGAAATGTATGGCTCCACAGAGGGCAACACTGGCTTCATCAACTACCTGGGGCGCTGTGGGGCCCTGGGCAAGATGAGCTGCTTCCTTCGAGTGAGTGGGTTGGGTGCCAGGCATGACAGTGGCCCTGACTGTGGCTGAGCCCACAGGACCCCTGCTGACACCCCCACCCTCCACCCCAGATGCTGTCTCCCTTTGAGCTCGTTCAGTTTGACACAGAGACCGAGGAGCCTGTAAGGAACAATCAGGGCTTCTGTATCCCTGTGGGACCAGGTATGGCTGTTGAGGAACTTTCCCTGGGTGACAGAGGGGTGGGAACCCTCAGTATTCTCCTTGGCTGGAACAAGCCACCCAAAGCCTAGAGGTAGGTGCCCTGACACCCACCTGCCCAGTGGGGTGTCTGCAGCCCTCACTTGGACTCCGAGTCCCAGGCCTGTCTGACCATTGTTCTGGGGCCCTCTACCTCTCCACTTCTCAGCTCTCCCCCAGGTTCCCTGCCTCAATCTCTCACTATGGTCCGTTAGATCCCTTGGCATCTATCTCTGAGTTGTTCTCTAAAGCTTTCTGTGGGGGTCACATCCTCCCAGGCATCAGTCCTCTCATCTTTACCTTCTTCTTGTATCTTCTCTCCTGGGGTCTTGTAAAGCCCCAGCATGTCTTTCTCTTCCCATCTCCACTTCTCTCTGTCCCTCATCCATCCTTCCTTACCCTTTTTCTGTTTCTCATGGACTTCCCTTATGCCGCCTTCTCTCTCCTGTCTCTTTGGCCCTGTCTCTCAGGGTGTTTCTCTGTCCGTGAGTCTCTAGATCTTTCCCCATCTCTGGATCTCTCCATTTCCGTAGGTCTTCGAGTCTCTCTGTCTCTCCCATCTCTAGATCTCCCTGACTCTGGATGTCTCACTGTCTCTAGAACTGTCTCTCTGGCAGGGTTCCAGATAATGAAGAGTCCACCATTGCTGGAATCCCGGCTGGGGACTTGTGGGCTCCTGGAGTCTTGTTCACGATTAATACCCCACTTCTACTCCAACCCCCAGGGGAAGAGGGGCTCCTGGTGAGCCGGGTGACAAGCCTCAACCCCTTCTTGGGCTACCGCGGCTCCCGAGAGCTGTCGGAACGGAAGTTGATGCGGAACGTTCGGCGCTCAGGCGACGTTTACTACAACAGCGGGGATGTGCTGGTCATGGACAACGAGGGCTTCCTCTACTTCCGGGACCGCCTCGGGGACACCTTCCGGTCAGGGGCGGGGCTTCCCGGGCAGGGGCGGGCCACGGGGGCCTTCCTAGCTCGGGGGAGAGGGGCTGGAAGGCGGGGCCTCCCGGTGGGGCGGGGTTTCCCGGCACAGGGGCGGGGCTGGGACCCCCCAACCCCTGGCTTCCCGCCCGCAGGTGGAAGGGGGAGAACGTGTCTACCCGAGAGGTGGAGGGCGTCTTGTCACACATGGACTTCTTCCAGGAGGTGAATGTCTACGGAGTGCCTGTGCCAGGTGCGGAAGAGGGTTGTTACTTCATTAAACAGGCGGGGACACTGAGCGGGTACAGAAATGTGGACTTGCCCGGTCGCACAGCCAGTGACCAGAACTGGGCCAGGCAGGGGCGGTGGTGGGGCAGGCAGGGTGGGTGGGTGCAGGGTAGGGACCAGCGTGGCCGGTCTGCTTCCCAGGATGTGAGGGCAAGGTGGGCATGGCTGCCGTGCAGCTCGTCCCTGGCCGGACCTTTGACGGGCAGCAGCTGTACCGGCACGTCCGTGCGTGGCTTCCTGTCTACGCTGTTCCCCGTTTCATCCGTATCCAGGTGAGCCCAGGTCGGCGGGAGCAGGCAGGTGGGCGGTCACGGCCTGAGGGGAGTCATGGCCATGGGGTCATGATCACTGTCCTGGCAGGATGTCCTGGAGGTCACAAGCACTTTCAAGCTGGTGAAATCCCGGCTGGTGCGTGAGGGCTTCAACGTGGGTGCCATCTCTGACCCATTGTTCATTCTGGATGACCGAGCCCAAGCCTTCCAGCCCCTTACACCAGAAACGTACCAGTCTGTGTGCGACGGAACCTGGAGGCTCTAACCACCATGCCAGTCCACAGGACACCTGTAGGGGCAGGGCCTGATGCTGATCACACCCCAGCCTGCAGTATCACCTCTGCCGGCAACTTTTACGGGATCATCAGAAATCACAGCTCGACTATATGCCAGCAGCACTGGGTGGGACACGAGGGACGGTACTATAGCCCTGAGCAAGAATAAATTCAGATGTGTGTACATGGATTTTTGCATGTCTGGGTGAAGGAACAAGGGAGGCGTGCACATGCAGGTCCCTGCGCTCCCCCACCCCCAACTCCCAGATACCTTCCTTACCTAGTGTAACCGGATTTTGTCAAGATCCTTGGCTAAATTGCAGGAAATGAATTTTAAGAGCACGCCACATTGAATGTGAGAATCTGTGAGAGTCTTCTAGCAGCCATCTTGGGGGTATTGATATCTATGTGGACTTTTTGCCAGGTTCCAGATCTATTGAGTCCCTATCTTACTAGCCTGGTTTACTAGGAGTCCCCTCTGCCTCCCAGCCAGGGAACTTAGTTTGCCATAAGGGGCAGCCCTTTCTAGGCAAAGCCAGGGTATGGGAGGAGCCAGCCAGCCTTGCAGCCACCCCAGATTGATGAGACACCAGAGGTGCCTCCACCTGTGGGTCTTTGGGGACTACTGAGGGCACTGGGCCTGGAGCTGGGCCAGCGCTCAGGGTGGGTTAGTGGAAATAGTTGGTACCCTGGTGAATTGTGATCTGGAGGAGGTGGCAGAAGTGCTTTGATGGGCAAGCTGACAAGAGGGAGGTGCGCTGGCTAGAGGTCAGATGGATGAGGAGGTAACCAGGGGAGGAACATTGCTGAGAGGGGCTGCCCCTTTAAAATCACCTCTTTGCAAGTGCAAAGGGCCTGGGGCAAGGTTTGTGGGTGGGAGAAGTGGTCACCGAGTTCTCTGGTAAGTGTAGTCCGCGCCTTATCAGGGCTTTGAATGCTGTCCCCTGTGCAGAGTGCAATATGGCAAGCGGACGCCAAGACCTCTCAGAAATGTCCCTGCAGCCTAAGAGGCCGGAAGTGGGGACTGTAGGCAGGAGTAAGCGGACCTGAGGCTTCTGGGAACTATAGTCCATGCCAGCTCAGGGGCCGGAAGTGCCGTCCGGGGCATTGCGGGAGCTGTAGGCAGGGGTGTGGGCGCCGAGGTCGCTGGGCAGTATAGTCCCCTCTGGCACAGCCGAGTTGGAGGTGCCTTCCGTGGCACTGTGGGACCTATAGTCAGGCTATAAACTCTTCTAAGAAATGGACTCCGTGCTGTCTCGGGCTGGAAGCGCCCCCCGGGATATGTGGGCGCTGAGGCTTCTGGGAACTATAGGCCATGCCGCCCCAGGGGCCGGGAGTGCCGTCCGGGGCATTGTGGGAGATGTAGTGAGCTACCAGGACCCCTTAAGAAGTGGAGTCCCTGCAGTCTCAGGGGCTGGAAGTGCCCCAGGGGCAATTATGGGAGCTGTAGGAAGGGGCAAGCATATTCGGAGACTTCTAGAAATATAGTCCGTGTTGTCTCAGGGCTGGAAGTGCTGGCCAGGCATTGCAGGTGCTGTAGGCAAGGTCTTATGGGCGCCCAGGCTCCAGGAAATGTAGTTCACTCCCTATCCTGGGCTTTAGATGCTGACTGGTCATTGTGGGAGCTGTAATGTAGGAAGAGTGGAGAGCAGATGATGAGACCTCCTGGAATTGGAGTCCATGCTATCTTGGGGACTGGAAGTGTCTCCTGACCCACTGTGGGAGTTGTAAGCAGTGGTGAGCAGCTGAGGCCTCTGGGAAGTGTAGTCTGGTCTGCTCCAAAACCAGAAATGCTCCTGGGACATTGTGGATAACATGGGAATAAACAATATTAAGGGGAGTGGATGTAGCTCAAGTGGGTTGAATGCCTGCTTCTCGTCCAGGTTTGAGCCCTGGTACTTTCTAAGAACAAAGAACCAACTCTCATCAGGGAGTGGATGTAGCTCAGTGGTTGAGTGCCTGCTTTCCACGTAAGAGCTGCTGGGTTCAATCCCCAGTACCTCCTAAAAAATAAAAAAAAATTAAGGGGAAACAGGGATATGGGAGTAGAGAACATGCATGCTATTGAAGCTAAATTGGTATCTTTTCAAATTAGTAGGTTAAAGAAATAGGTTGTAGAATACAAACCCCAGGATAACCACAAAGTATTTTAAAAATATATAGAAACAAGAGGGGGAAGATGGCAGCAGAGTAAGAAGCTCCAGGAGTCACCTCGTCTTACAGGACACTTAGTAATCACCTAGAGCTATCAAAAACACTTGTTTGGGGGCCCCAGGATCTTGCAACATCCTTGAAAGAATAGAAGGAGGAGACTGCCCATCTGCAGAGAAGATTCGTGAGTAGAGCACTCCACGCCATGGAGACTGGTGCCCACGGTAAAAGCTGCCTCAGGAGCTATTCCATGGCTGGAATTGGAAGCTCCATTTCCCAAAAATGGGAGGAAGAGACGGTTGGGCACCGACTTTAGCTACTGATTAGTAAATTTGGCGGACTAAAGTATAATCCTAAGAACAGCTAAAGTTTGAACCTGTCCAAGTCAGAAAGAGGCTGGTAGCTGCCATTTTAACTACCCCCCCCCCGCCCCCGACATGAGGGGAAGCAGGGCTGACTGAAAATCACAGTGAAGGTAAGGACTGGCTTCTTTCCACCAAGATCAGACTGCAGCCCTAGCCTAGGCTTCAGCCCCACCTCTGGCAGGGAGGAAGCTGCACCAGCCTGCCAGTACAGACTGAATAATAGGACACCTGGGACTCCGTCCCTGCCCCTCAATAGGATAGGAGAGGAGCTGTTTCTTCACTCTCTCTGGGGAACTGCAGGCGCTTTCAGCCCACACAGACACCTCTAGTTCTATCCCCACTCCCAAGTAAGGTAGGAGGAGAGATGTGTTTCTTCAGGCTTTCTGGGCAATGGCAGGCACTTTCAACCTGCACGGACAGGACTGTTAGGCGCTTATGGATCCACCCCTCACCCTAATAGGATAGGAGGGGACTGGTGTATCCTCAGCCACTCTGGACAACAGCAGACACTCTCTGCTTATAGGGACTGAACCGTTAGGTGCTTATGGATCCACTCTGACCACCCAATAGGACAGGAGAGGGCTGGTATTTCCTCAGTCTTTTCAGCCTACGGCAGGTACTTCCGGCCTACACAAACTGAACTGTTGGGCATCGGTGGTTCTGTTCCCACTCACTAAAGAGCAGAAGGGACAGCACTCCCTCAGCCTCTCAGGGCAACTGCAGACACATTTGGTCCACCTGAATTAGACTGTTGGGCAATCTAGACAGTCCATCCCCACACCTGGAGGGGGTGTGTGTGCTATGTCAGTCTACCTAGGCAACTGCGGTCCTTTTGGACCTGCAGGGCATAGATTACTGCCCACACCTGCAGCTCCAACTCCGCCCCAGGCAGGGGAGGAAGAGGTGTGAAGCTTCATCAGTCTCTCCAGGCAACTACAGTCTTGGCCTGTACGACTTGGATTATTACACATGGCTGTGGCTCTGTCATTACCCCTGGTAAAGGAGAAAGGTGGGAGAAGCTTCATTGGTCCCTGGGGCAACATAGGTAGCTTCAGCTTCCACAGCTTACAGCACCAACCTCATCCTCGGCTCCTATTACACAACTAGCAAGGGAGAAAGGGCAAGAAGTCCCTAAACTAAAGATAGAAACTGCACCTAGAATAAATACATCTAGTAAGCCAGATGCTGAGACAACAACAAAAAATTATAATCTGTACCAAGTGTATTAACCAAAGAGAGCTAATGCTAAGTACCAGAAATCTGTTGGCTTTTATAAAGAGTATTTATTTAGGCTAAAAGCTTACACTTACAAGGCCTAAAGAGTCCAACTCAAGGCTGCTTTCTCACCAAAGTCAGTTGCCACATGTTGACACAAGATGGCGGTGATCTCTGCCTGGTTTCTCCTTCCTTCTTCCTCTTAAGGCTCCACGGGCCCAGCTTCTTCTGATCTCAGCTGTAGGCTAGCATAGGGCTTGTCTCTCAGGGCTTCTTTATCAGTCTGGCATAGGGCTTGTTTCCTTCCAAGCTTTCTCAGCTGCAAACTATCAGGTGAATGTCTCATCTCCCCCGTCATCCAGGATCAAAATTGACAAAGTTCTTTCTCTCTTCTTCTGTATCTTTGTCTGTGTCTTCTTGAGTGTCTGTTTATATAGGCCAAATGGGGCAGGGACTCAATCAGAAGCCCTAAATTGATTTTATCAAGTAAACTTAATCAGAGGCTCCTCACCGAATCTAATACAATCAAAGGGCATCACACCAAGAGGAAAAGACCAGTTTACAAACATAATCCCTCTTTTTGGGGATTCATAAATAATCTCAAACTGCCACATCAAGAAACAGGAAAATATGGCCCAGTTAAAGGAACAAGATAAGCCTCCAGACGACATCCGATAAGGTTTGATTTCCATTCTATATAAAGAAATCATACAGCTCAACAATAAAAGAGCAAGCAATCCATTTTAAAAAATGGGCAAAAGATTTAAATAGACATTTCTCCAAAGAAGAAATACAAATGGCCAAAAAGCACATGAAAAAATGTTCCATATCACTAGCCTTTAGGGAAATGCAAATCAAAATGTCAATGAGATATCATCTCACACCACATAGAATGGCCATTATTAAAAACAAACAAACAAACAAAAAAAACAGAAAACAATGAGCGCTGGAGAGGATGTGGAGAAATAGGAACACTCCTTCACTGTTGGTGGGAATGTAAAATGGTGCAGCCTCGTGGAAGATAGTTTGGCGGTTCCTCAGGAAGCTAAATATAGAACTGCCATATGATCCAGCAATTCCTCTACTAGGAATATATCCAGAACTGAAAACTGTGACATGAACAGGCATCTCCACACTGATGTTCACAGAGGCGTTATTCACAATTGCCAAAAGATGGAAAGAAACCCAGTATCTATCAAACAATGAATGGAGAAGCAAAATATGGTATACACATATGATGGAATACCATGCTGCAGTAAGATGAAACTGGGACACGTGATAACATGGATGAATCTTGAAGACATTATGCTAAGTGAGGTAAGCCAGATACAAAAGGACAAATATTACATGGTCTCATTAATATAAACTAAATACAAAGAATAAATGCATTGAGTTAGAACCTAGAATATAGGTTACTAAGAGATAGGAGAAGGGCTGAGAAGGACTACTGATCTTAATGTATGTAAGAAGTTTTCATTAACTTGACTGTAAAATAAATGGGAATGTGGCTAGAAAAGGTAGTCTAGGGATGTAAATGTCAAATGAAAGAAAGCTAGAGAAAAATCTAGGGACTGAAAAATACAGTGAACCCAGAGGTAATTGAGAATTGTGGTTGATGGTACAGATGCAAGAGTATCCTGTGAGCTAGAGCAGATGTATGTCACTATTGCAGGCTGGTGAGAATATGGAGAAGCATGGGAAAAATACAATTGGTGTGATCTATTTTTCTTTTTTTTTTTTAAGATTTATTTATTTTATTTATCCCCCCCTTGCTGCTTGTGTTGCTGTGTCCATTCGCTGCGTGTCTTCTCTGTGTCTGCTTATCTCCCCCTTGCTGTGAGGTCTTGCCGCATCAGCCCACGGCGCCGCGCGAGCCGGCCTGCCCTCACAAGGAGGCCCCGGGAAGCAAACCCGGGGCCTCTCATATGGTAAACGGGTGCTCTATCCACTGAGCCACACCCGCTTCCGGTGTGATCTATTTTATTAGCCAAAGGGGTACTGATGCAAAGTACCAGAACTCTGTTGGCTTTTATAAAGGGTATTTATTTGGGGTAGAAGCTTACAGTTATCAAGCCCTAAAGAGTCCAATACAAGGTACCATAAGAGGTACTTTCTAATATTAATCATATAATAAAAACTATTACTGGACTTCCGGGAAGATGGCAAACTACAAAGACACGGGACTCTCTTCTCCTCCAGAAAAATAGCTACAGGACAGGCTGAAACAGCCTAGAAAAAGATCTTCTAGGGTTTAGGCCACCAGGCAAAGGCTGGACACCACCCAGAGGAGAGAGGGACAAAGGAGGGAAATCTCCTGGCTGCTGCTGCCGGCACCCTCCCCCACACTAAAGACACTTGAGAATTCTCAGGTCTCTGGGCCTGTCGCGACAGACAAAGGGGGCTCCAAGGATCTACCACCCAGGAAAGGGGAGAGAGAGGGACACAGCCTAAATTTGGTCTGCTGTGTCCCACCAGCCCTTCCAGGCCAGGTGAGACCACATGGTGATTTGCCCTGGGAGCTGGTGAAGGACTGGAGAAATCCGACCCTCACAATCTCCCTCTCCTCTACCTGGGACTACTTGTTGAGGACGTCCCAGGAAAGGGGAGAGAGAGGGACACAACCTAAGGCTGACTCAGCTTTTGACTCAATTTGTTCTGCTATGTCCCAGAAGACATTCCAGGCTGGGGGGAGGGCCGTGCCATTGTTTGACTTGGGAGCCGGCAAGGGGCTAAATATATATACAACCCTCCCAATCTCCTTTCCTACTAACTAGGACTGATTGTTGAGGACTCAGAGGGGAGTGGAAATATTTCCTAGCCAGGAAAGGGAGAAGACTGCCAGAGAAGGCTGGAGAACTGTCTCAGAGAAAGTTTGAATTACAAGGCTCTTAGCCTCCAGACAGGAAGCTCTATCACATTGATCCAGTCTGTGTTGCAACAAATACACTCCCACCAGGCATTGAACTGAGAGCTGCCAGAAAGCGCCATCTGCTGGCAGACCAAGGAAGTGCACATGAGAAAACTAAAAATAATTAGGAGAGGCTTTTTCCAGTCTCTATAGCCTCCCTCCCCAGGCCCCAGGAAGGAAGTCTACAACCAATTACTGGGTCCAGTGCCCAGTTTTGAGCAACTAGCAGGGACAATGCTGACAATCCAGGTCAAGCCAAGAATCAAAGACCAGTGATAACACACAGCCTACTGCCACAAAATACCTACAAAAGAAAAGAAACTGAGCATCTGAGTAAACTAAATCCTAATCAGATGCCTAGACAGCAGCAATAAATTACAAGCCATACTAAGAAAACAGAAGACATGGCCCAAGAAAAGGTATATTTCAAAGCCCCAGAAGAGACATAGAATTTGAGAGAACCAATCAGCAAGATGCACGCAAATTTCCAAAATCAAATTACTGAATTGAAAAACAATATAGTTAACAAGATAAATGACATCAAGAAGAAGAAATTGCAAGGGAAATCAGTGAATACCTTGAGACCAATGAAAACAAGAATACAACATACCAAAACTTTGGGGATGCTGCTAAGGCAATGCTAAGAAGGAAATTTAGAGTCCTAAATGCTTACAATAAAAAAGAAGAAAGAGGGAGCCAATGTAGCTCAGTTTGAGCACCGGTTTCTGACATACGAGGTCCCGGGTTCAATCCCTGGACCTAGTACCTAAAAAAAAAAAAGAAGAAGAAAGAAGAAAGAGCCTAACTTCACACTTGAAGAAACAAGAGAAAGAACAGCAAACTAACTCCAAAGTAAGCAGAAGGAAAGAAACAAAGATTAGAGCAGAAATAAATGAAATCAAGAATAAAAACAATACAAAGCATTAACAAAACTAAAGTTGGTTCTTTGAAAAGATCAATAAAACTGACAAGCCTTTAGCTAGACTGACAAAGGAAGAAAAGAGAAGACACAAATAAATAAAATCAGAAATGAGATGGGAGGACATTACTACTGACCCCACAGAAATAAAAAGGATCATAAAAGGATACTATGAATAACTGTATGCCAACAAATTAGACAACCCAGATGAGATGGACAAATTCCTAGAAACACACAAACCACCTACATTGACTCTAGAAGAAACAGAAGATCTCAACAGACCAATTATAAGTAAGGAGATTAAATCGGTCATCTAAAGCATCCCAGGGGGAGCGGATGTGGCTTAAACAGTTGGGTACCCGCCTTCCATATGGGAGGTCCTGGGTTTGGTTCCTGGTGCCTTCTAAAGAATATAAGTAGATGCAATGAGATGATGAACAAGCAGACACAACGAGCAAGGAGTGGATGTGGCTTAAGCCGTTGGGCACCCATCTCCCACATGGGAGGTCCCGGGTTTGGTTCCTGGTGTCTCCTAAAGAAGACAAACAGACAATGGGCAGACACAATGAGCAAAGAGACAAGGAGCCATCGGGGGAGGGTGGTGAAAGCCTCCCAGTAAAGAAATACCCAGGACCAGATGGCTTCACAGGTGAATTCTATCAAATATTCCCAGAAGAATTAATACCAATCCTGCTCAAATTCTTCCAAAAAATTGAAGAGGAGAGAACACCACCTAACTCATTCTGAGACCAACATTACTCTAATTTGAAAGCCAGATAAAGATTCTACAAAAACAGAAAATTATAGGCCAGTTTATTTTATGAATATAGATGCAGAAATTCTCAACAAAATACTAGCAAATTGACTCCAACCACACATTAAAAGAATTATACACCATAATCAAGTGGGATTTATCCCAGATATGTAAGGGTGGTTCAACATAAGAAAATCAATTAATGTAATACACATTAACAAAATGAAGGGGAAAAACCACATGATCATCTCAAATGATGCAGAAAAGGCATTTGATGGGAAGCGGGTGTGGCTCAGTGGATAGAGCCCCCGTTTACCATATGGGAGGCTCGGGTTCGCGTCCCGAGGCCTCCTTGTGAGGGCACGCCGGCCTGAGTGGTGCGGTGGGCTGATGCAGCAACCTCACGGCAGGAAGCGGGTGTGTCGCAATGGATAGAGCACCCGTTTACCATATGAGAGGCCCCGGGTTCGCTTCCCAGCGCCTCCTTGTGAGGGCAGGCCGGCTCGC
>JAQZBX010047851.1:0-20384 GCA_029593785.1 Cabassous unicinctus | reverse complement strand
CTCCATCACCCCCGGCCCCTCGTTTTCCAGCCTAAGAGCTCCTGTTGCTCCTGTTGGAGACGGGTCAACTTTATCGTTGCTGCCGGGAAGCAAGGGCCTTGGTGCTCTGGGGTGCTCACGCCTCCTGCTCTCTCAGCTCCCTTGTGGAACCCACAGAAAAGGCCCAGCTCAGGGAAGCCTGTCACCAACCAGGCAGCTTTGGGGAGGCTGTTTACCTGGCGGTCACACTGGCACACAAGACCTCCCTTTCCTGATTGGAATAGATACAAAGAAAAAAATTTTTTTCATGTTTTATGACCCCTCCACCCCCTGATAACGACGTCAACCTTTTGCAATATTTACTTACTTTCTAGCTATGCACATTTTATTATAGAGTTGAGATTCTTTTCATAGCCAGTTGTATTCCTAGACTTTTTTCACTTGACGTTACATTGTGTGCATTTTTCCAAGTGATTTGATACTATTCTTGGATAAGGTTCTTAATAGCTACATAATCAAATCCATGTAAACATACTAAAATTTACTCCACAGTTCCTCTTTATTTCAAGCTCTCCTACTGTTTTGATATAACAAACAATTCTGCTTTATGAGAATAGATTTCCTGAATTGGGATCCATTGGCCAAATAGTTTTTAATTATTTTAATTTACACTTTAAAAAAATGGACATGTTCTCATTACACACAAGCTGATCTCAAACTCCTCAGCAAGAAAGACAACCAGTCACCTTTTCAAGCTGGCCCTGACCCACACACCTTCCCCTCCTCGACTCTGGCCACTGACCCAGACACACACACACACACACACACACCCCTTGTCTCAGCAATGCTAAAATATTTTGCCCTTACTACAGCCTGTATTTCACATTAAGGATTTCACACATACTGTTCCTTTGATCTCAGGGATGCTCGTTCCCTCTCTTTAACTTGGCCACATTCTCATCCTTTCAAGACTCAAATATCACCTTCCCTCTGGGAAGCTTTCTCTGAGCTACCAGGCAAAATGAGCCATCCCCCACCCCCCGATGTTTCCACTGCAACCTGCATGCTTAATAATTATAATTATATTGATCATAATAGCAATCAAGATGTATTGAGCCCTTATCATGTGCTCAGACAGTAGTCTAAGCACTCGTCTTGGATTGTTCCACCCTCACTGCTTTGTGTGGAATGCTCAGTTAGCACGTGCATCTGTTTCCGCCCTCCCCCTCTGGAGGCATGAGCGACTTCAGGGAGGGGGCTGCACCTTCTCCAGCTCAGTACTTAATGCCTCACACGGGGTAAATGACACAGCAAATATTTCTTTAATGAATACATGACTATCTGAATCAAGCCTCCACTCATGACTCAGCTAATTTGGGGCTGTGTTAAAAATGACTGGAAAGCTGGGGAAAGCTGCTTTGATGCTAATCCCATGGTACACTTCCCTGGGCGATCCACACCCCTGCAGAAAAGCTGGAAGGCTTGATGCTCATCGCAATGCAAACAGCCTCTCCCTTCCATCCAAAGCCCCAGTGTTCACACCCAGGATTGTATACACATCATTTCATTCAACACTCTAATTCCAACTCTTGGAAACCACCAGAAGACACAGCCCTTTGCTTGCAGAATGTTTGAAAAAGAAGAAAACAGATGCTCAGCAACAGAGATTTCTCTGAGTGCATTTTTATCCTTTACCACCTGCCCCAAATTTTATTTTTTGAGCCCCTGAATTCCTGTCACTTACAAAATAGTTTTCTTTGAGGAAAATCAGGTTCAAAATGATAACGTGGTTTCCCCAAGGTTGCCCCAAGAAAGCAAGAAAATCTGGGGGCGAAGTCCGGTTATTTGTATCTGCCAATTTCTCTACAGCCCGTAGTTTCTGCACTTTCCTGAGTGACTCCAGATAGGCATGGTCACCTGATTGCTTGGTGAGGCCAGTCCCTTTTGGAATCACCCCGAGCTCAGTGAAGGGGGGATTCGTGACCACCATGCATTGAGAATGCCTTGCGGGCCAAGCACCGTGCAGGCCACGTGGAAACCTCTCCAGGCCTCAAAGAATCTCGTGGAAGGCAGGTACTATTCACTTCTGATTTAATAGAAAGCTGAGGCTCAAAGAAGCTACTTGCTCAAAACTCACGCAGCTCATAAAGAGCAGAGCTAGGATTTGGGTTTGGCTATATTTGAATCCAAAGTCCAAGCTCTTTCCACTTGTCTTAGATTGTCAGAGATGCTAAAACAAAGTACAATCGTTTAATAGGCTTAAACAACAGAAATTTATTGTCTCACAGTTCTGGAGCCTAAAACTCCAAAATCAAGGTTTCATCTGGGCTGTGATCCTCTGGGGTCTGCAGGGTCCTGGTGCTGGCAGTCCACGCTGTCCCTGGCATAACCCAATCCCTGCCTGCCACAGGGCCTTTTCTCCCTCTGTGTCTCAGCCTCCTACAAACTGTTTTCCTCATAAGGACACCAGTCGTTTTAGAGTGGGACCCACACTAGCAAATAACGTCGTCAAAGATCCTATTTCCAAATCGGATCACATGAACAGGACTAGAGGTTAGGACTTGAGCATCATTTCCAGAGAAGGGACACAATTTAGTCCATAACACCACTATACAGCACCTCAAACAGATCTTCCATGGAATATGCTTCTACAGAATGTGCATATTGTCATGCCAAAAGTGCACACTGTACTCAAAGTGGATTAAGCAAACTTCATTGGTTCTATTGACCTCAAGACCTGTCAGAGCTTCAAATATGCCAATGCCCAGTTTGCAGTCCCAAGACAGGGCTGGAGTATGCCATTAGGTTGCAAAATTATTTGATTGCAAATCCCTTGTTTTGGAAAGCATCTTGTGGAACTAGAATACAAAGAAAAGCATTTGGGGAAAGGCTTTTGCATACCTGGGCTCTCATTCCCCAGAATTTAATTCCATTCTTGTTACATATTTATTCCCTTTCCCAGTTCCACTGGATTGTGGTTTCATTCTGAAGTGATTAATGTCCTTTCATAAGATCTGTGAACTGTGGATCCTTCATATTCTAACTTGATCCTCTTCTCCCCATACTGCCTGCTGGATCCATCTTCCTCCTGCAACCTCTCCCACCCCCACGTACATACTCAGTGTGCACTCAGACCATCCTGCACCTCCGAAGCTTTGCCTAAACCCCTCCTGCTCTAATCCAACTTTCTGAGCATGCCTCCTGTCCAATTGGCTTATAGTTAATAACCACCATAAACAGCACCTGCTTCCTGCATCTTGCTTGTATGCTGTTGTACGCCGTTTCCCTACCTGAATCCTAATGCAGACAACTTAAAATTCTGACCCTTGATTTATTTACATTTGAT
Organism: Cabassous unicinctus; assembly: GCA_029593785.1. NCBI lineage: Eukaryota > Metazoa > Chordata > Mammalia > Cingulata > Chlamyphoridae > Cabassous > Cabassous unicinctus. The sequence goes on along the minus strand of JAQZBX010047851.1, from coordinate 17,059 downwards.
TACCGTCACCACCCAAGGTGCTCCATCTGCAAAATGACAGACCAGACCCATTAATATGCTCAGGGGAGGTTTGGTTTAATCTAAGCCACTGCTTATTTAAAAATTGATAGTAACTAATTAAATTAATAAAATTTTATTGAACTTTAAAACAAAAATCAATTTCTTAAAAATACCTCTCTTTCATTGAATACAAAAACAACGGAATTCTTTTTTTTAATTAAATTGGATGTATTTCACTCCACTCTTTGGGAACTCAATAAGTATGTTCTAAATTTAAGTTTTTCACTAGTTTTAAGTACATAAGTCATATTTGCCTATTGAATACAAAAATAAAATCTTTATGTGTAATGTACATAGCTCCTTCACCTTTTAATGAAGCTGTTAAAATGCTTTATTTCATTATCTGACTGGCCAGCGGTATGCTGGTAAATGTTCACCCTTCAGAGAGGGTGGGGGGAGGTTGATTTGTGGCTTTTGCTGATTTCCAGGATGTAAATACCCCCAGCATGGCTCATAATTTCTGATTTCAATCTTCTGACGTGATGTCAGTGAACACAGGATCAGGAAGAGATGTGCACTTTCTGCTGCCATGAGATGGTACGAGCGGCTCAGGCATACCACAGTGTCTGCCCTTTTAAGTCTGACTCTGCCAATACTGTCCGTGTAGAATATGAATGACGACATGGCGACAACTTCATTCTTGCCTTTCCTTCATGCACACTGGTACCTGACGAGTGCTCCTTGACAATGGCAGTGGTGATCATGATGGTACCCAGACCATATACTTGGGAATAGAGCATTATTAGATTCAGGAAGTCCCTCTAAGTCTGGCTTATCAGGAAACCACTAAAATATTTATGTGACTTTAGGTGGATTCAATCTGTTCCACTTTCCCTTTATGCTTTTCTCTCATTTTCAAAATCAAGTGCATGGTACAAGTGCTACAATTCAAGGAAAATGTTGAAATCATTTTCACCCATTCCACTACCCACCCACCCCCCATAATTACTAAATAACTCAAAAGACCTTCCAAGTTTGTTTAATTTCATGAAAATATTTTGGAACTTTAACGAGTGTTTTTTAGTGGATTTTGCGTCTCCTTGCTATACAAACTATCCAGGAGTACCGGCTAAATATAAGATCTTAGTTCTGTCATGTCATGGGATGGGAAAGAAAGGATGGATGTAGGTAATTTAAAGAAAGGAAGGGACCTGCCACTTTTGGAGCACTTGCTGTAACTGTGCTAGAGGCATTGCATTTGTCATCTCAGTTAATTCTCAAAATACTCTTTGATGACTATTGTTATCTTTTATTTTTTAAGAACAGATTGAGATGCAACGTCTTTACATGTCCACAGCTACACAACTAGTGAGTGGTGGGACCAGGATTCAAATCCAGTACTCTTTGAGTGCCACTTTCCCTTGATGACATACAATTCTTTAAGGTCGTCTAAAGAGCATGTAATCCAGCTGGTTTGTCTTCCCCAAGAAATTCTTCTCTTCTTTCATTTGTGTACTTAATTCTCTCCCTAGCCTTCTCTCTGAGGCCCAGAAGAATAGAAAGCAGGTGCATCGTCTCCCCTCCACTCATTTCATCCAAATGCTCTCCTGCCTCCGTGTAAGAGTGAGGGACTCTCTCCACACAGAGAGAAGATCTTCCTTTACTGTAAGAGCAAAGGCATGTTCCAGCAGATCTTGCCTCTACGTTCTTTCTCTGGGCAGTCTGGGTCTTCACCAGGAAGCCAGCAGTGCATCCTGAGAAAACTAGTCTCTTCCACCCTCTTACTGCAGCACTTGTGTGTATAGAACTACTGAGGCTCAAGGGCAAATGTGCCAACAGCTCCTGGGCTTGCGCAGGTCTGGCAGCTACATATGAACATGTAAAATATTGAAGGGACTTGGCATTTGATAAGTGTCTAGTATGTGCTGGGCACTTGACTTTCATAGGGTCACTGTCAGATGTGCAACTACCCATGTGTTTTAGTCCTAGGACAAGGGCATATTTGAAGTATCAAAGTTCATACAGTAATATAAGGTAAACAAAATAATAATAAGGCAAAAAGCAACCTAAGTCAGGTCATGTTACTCCTCTGCTCAAAACCCTACGATGGAAGAGAAAATCCAAAGGCCTGACCGTAGTGTGTGTGGCAGGTTTAAATTTTCTAGATGGCCACCATAACATCTCCTGCCCCACATGCTCTGCTAGAGTCTTGCCACTCCCCAAACAAGAGGTGAGACTTAGTGATGGCCTCTACCAACAGAGCATGAAGGGACACCACATGACTTCTGAAACTAAGTGATACAAATGCCATGCATGTCTGACTTGCTCTTCTGGAACATTCACTCTTGGAACCCAGCCACCATGCTCCCAACCTCCCCCTGGAGAGAGACACATCGTTGGCTGAGCTCCCAATCAACAGGCAGCACCAACGTGCCAGCCATGTAAGGGAGCCATCTTGAAAGTGAACTTCATGGCCCCCAGGCCAGTTGTTCCAGCTGATACCACGTGGAGAAGTTATGAATCATGGCTGCTGAGCCCTGCCCAAACTGCAGATTTGCAAGAAAAATAAATGTTGTCTTAAGCCAACATTCAGGGTGGTTTGTTATACAGCAATGGATAAACAGGGCTTCCTGCGGAGTCTCACGTGAACTGATGCCCTGTAAACCCTCTAATTTCCCCTCTGGCCACTCTCTAGTCCTAGGCTAATCTGTACTCTGTTCTTCAGCAAATAGAGTGGGCAGAAGACCACCTTCATGTACTTGCTGTAAATATTTAATCATCCAAGAGGACAGCTGAGGGAAGTGGTCCAGGCAAAATGTCTTACTCCTGAAAGTCCTGCCTCAAATCCAGTGAGGCTCACATTTACCACTATACTTTAAGTATAATGTGTGGCCTGAACAGTGTACAAATTATAACTATACAGATTAATGTGTACAATTATGGACTCTGTTTTCTTGCCATAATTTTATTTTTCTATCCTTGCACTAATGCCACACTCATTCATTTACTGTAGCTCTGTAGTGTCTTGATATATGATAGTTTTAAGTCTTCCACCTTTGTTCTTGAGGATTGTCTTGACTAATCTTCACCCTTGAAATTTCTCAAGAAATTTTGGTTGTGGTCTGTCCATTTACAACACCCACATAAACCTGCTAATATTTTTGTTGGGATTGCATTGAATAAATAGATTAGTTTGGAAAAATTAACATCTTTACACTATTCACTCCTGAATCTATGGGTGTGATGTATACTTCCATTTATTGATGTCTCTAATTTCTTTCAGTGTTGTTTTGTAGTTTTCCATGTAGAAGTCTTTCACATCTTTCGTTAGATTTATTCCTAGACATTTAAGACGTGTGGTGCTACTATGAATGTCATAGTTGTCCTAATTCCATTTCTAATTATTTATTGCTGGCATATAGAAATACTACTGATTTTTGCATATTGACTTTATATTTTGCAGCCTTGCTAAATTCACTTATTAGTTTTATAGTTAGTTTGTAGGCTTTTAGGTTTTCTACATTCCAGAAGTTTGTCTGCTAATGATATTTTATTTCTGCTTTTCTTATCCTTATAATTTTTAAATTTCATTTTCATCCCTTATTGAACATTATTACACTAAATAGATTATGGGCATTCTTGTTTCATTCCTAATCTCAAGGGAAAGCTTTAAATATTTCACAACTACACTATTTTGGTGTAGTTGTTTTATAGATATCCTTCACTAGAATAAAGAAGGCTCCTTCTGTTTCTAATTTGCCTAGAGTTTATTATCATGTGTGGATGTTGAATTTGGGGAATGATTTGTCTTCAACTATTGAGAAGAGCATGCAATATTTATTGTCTCTGTTCATGTAGTGAATTATATTGATTTATTTTTAAATCTTTTTTTACTGTAAAATAAAACAAATATAGAAAACCAAAGTAAATATTTGGCTGAATGAATTATGAGGTAAAATACCCTCAAACCACCAGCCAGGTCAAAAGTAGAACTTTGCCAGCCACCCCAGGAGTTCTCCGTGAGTCCCATCCAAGTCATAGCTTGCCTCCATCTCCCCAAAAGTTACCACTCCCTTGACATGTAGAGTCCTCACTTCCTTGTATTTTTTAATAGCTCTGTCTTATCGGTGTGCAGCCCTAGTCAACGTGGCAAAGTTTCTCAACCTCAGCACCATTGACATTTGGGGCCAGACTAATTTTTGTTGTGGGGGGCATTATAGGATGTTAGCAGAACCCCTGGCCACTACCCAGTAGCTGCCAGTAACACCTCCCTCCCCTTCTCCCAGTTTTGACAATCAAAAATGTCTTCAGACATTGCTAAATGTTATGGGGGAGGGGAGAGCAAAATTGTCTGCAGTTGAGAACAGCTGACCTATGGTTTAATCTTGCCATTTCTTATTGATATATTTTTGGAATGTCTTTTGATCTTCAGTTTCACCCTCCATCCCTGTTTTCTTTTCTTGTAATTAACTGTTGATGAGCCCAGGCTGTTTGTCTTGTAGAATTTCCCACACTCTGGATATTGCTGACTGAATGCTCAAGGTGCATTTCATCATGTTCCTTCTGCTCTTGGTTTTCCAGCAAGTTGGCAGCTGGACACAGAGGTACAATTTATGTGGGAAAAGCAGACTACATGCTTGATACTTATCCCTTACTTGCCACTTTTCAAGATAATGAATTTGTTCCCGATCATCCTCTGAAAGTGATCAGTTAGGTTCTTTGTTTCTTTTTTTCTCATTATCATTATGAACTCGTTGATTTAAACGAATTTGATGGGTTTGAATCCATGGATAGCATACCTAGTGAAACTCAAATTGTCCCAGTTTTGCCAGTTGGAATCTCTTCAAGTTGCATCTTTAATCTTTTGACATGACCTTGGTAGCTTTTGATAGATTCTTTACCATCTTGTATGACTGAATATTCCAGGCTCCTCTTCCACATCTCCTTCCCCAGCATGGAAACAGCTTTTTCCCAAAGAAGCCCTGGTTTCTTTCATTGGCAAATGGTATTTCAAGATCACAGTTTGGAAGCTAGAGATGCTTCTTACTACTGGATTGGCAGGTGTTTCTAGGCGATTTCAGAGGACAGCAGCAGGAGGGAAATACATGTACATAAGGAGATATAGATACACGTAATATACCTCCTAAGTTCATAAGGTGCTTCCAATTCAAATTTAGCACAGATTTTTACTTAAATTCTGGGTTACATCTATATCTCTTCCACATCAAGAACTGTGATTTTTAGGTAGATGGATGGAGAATAATGGACTTAGAATATCCTATAGTTACTCATTTGTTTTATCTTATATTGTGCTAAAATGGACTCAAGAAAGCAATATTACCACTACTAACATGCTTACTAAAAACAGTTTTTGTTGCATATACTCTCCCCTTCTCCATGTTTTCATAATTGTAATACATTTGCACTGTCAGAGCATCTAACCAGTATATAATATCCTCTCTCCCTTTTAAACTCATTCAGTCTTATTTCAACACATAATGATATAGTTACTGTTCACCCCAGAACTTATGACGATGACTCTCTAGCCATTCATTTCTGTGCTTTATCTCTGGTAGATTCCCCATAAAGGGCTCTTGGGAACACGAATCCCTGAGTCCTCATATGTTGATGATAATTCACCTAGGCCCTTTGTACTTGAAAGTCAGTTTTGCTGGAAATAAAATCCTTGGCTCACATTTCTTTCCTTGAGTTTCTTAACTATGTTAACCAATGTTCTTCTGGTATTAAAGCATTACTGTTGAAAAGTTTGATTGTAGCTCGTTTATTTTGCTGGCTCTTTTGGCCTAGATGCCCAAATAACTTGTTTTATTTTTATTTAAAGTCCAGTAATTTTACTTTTAGCATTAGTCATTCTGAGTCAAAATGCTCAGGTACATGTTATACTCTTTCAATAGATAGTTAGACGTATTTTCTTTTTATTTCAGGAATATTTAATCAAGTTATGTTTAAATAGCTGTTCTTTTGTCTTGCCTGATTTTCTTCTTCAGGGACCTTATGTGCCTATATATTGGGCCTTTTTTATCTTCAACATTGCCACTTTCTCTCAAATCCATGTGTTCTAGATCTTTGTTTTGATTTTTTAAAATAATCTTTAAATAATTTATTTTAAGGCAATATCCATGTGTTTATTAGCTTCTTGTTCCTTCTACTTTATTCTTAATTCCTTAAGTTCTGTTGCCACACTTTTAAGTTTCCCTGAGTTACATTTTTCTTTCTTATTGTGTATCATTTCATTAATATCTTTAAGCTCATTTTGTGGGCCTGTGGGGGATATTATTCTATTCCTTATTCTATTTTTGTCTTATAACAACTTTGTTTGGAATTTGATTTTGACTTTTTCCCCCCTTTCTTATATGAAATCAGTTTTCCTGGATTTATAGAAGGAGGATACCTTTACTAAGTTCAGACCCTCTTCAGTCAATTTTGTGAAATGTTAAAAATATAGCGGCTTGAATTCTGAGATGACCTCTTTTCCCATCCCTGACTTGTGCCTCCACTGTCCTCTTCCTTTGTCCCTGCTGTCCCTGTCCTGCAAATTCCCAACAGCTTCTCTTCAGTGCATACCCTGGCTGGTCAGTTTCAAGTGTTGGAAGGGGCTAGATCTCCAGCCCCTTCCTTCCTTCTTGCTTTATTTTTATTTGAAGTCCAGTAATTTTACTAACTTTTGTGTAATTTTCCTTCTGTGTAATTTCCTTGGCAAGGTTTGTGTCAAAGTTATGTTTGCCTCAATCATAAGTTGGGAAATGCCCCCAGTTTTCTATTCATTGGAAAAGTGTGCATACATTTTGCATGATATTTTTTAATTTAAATGTTTAGGAAAAATCCACTGGCTAAGCTATCTTGTCTCGGGAATTAAATTATTCATATATGAGACCAGTCAGATTTTCTATTTTTCTTGTGTTCATTTTGTAAGATTTTTTCTACTAATTTAACCATCTTATCTGTTTCTTCTTTTATAAATTTGATAGACACAAAGCTGTCTATACTTTCTATCTTTTTTAGCATCTTATATGCTTATTATCTTTTATGTGCTATATATACTTACCTCTTTAGCATCTCCAGGATTTGTAGTAATTTCACTTCTGGTATTGGCAAATTTTTACTTCTCCCTTTTTTCATTGATTGATGTTGTGAGGGATTTATTAGTTTCACCATTTGTTTGGATTTTTGGGTTTTTGGGGTTTTGGGTTTGTTTTTTGTGTGTGTGTGGTTTTTGTTTTTGTTTTTGTTTTTCAAAAAATCAACTTTTGATTTCTATGCCATTATTTCTTATCTTTTTATTTTATTGCTTCTGTTTTCTGTTGATCAATTTGCTGCTCTTTTCTAGTTTTTTTAGATGGATACTCTTCTCTATTTTCAGTTCAATTTTTTCCTCTATGCTTTAATCTGGACATAATGTATTACTTATCTTCCAGATCTCTCATCCTTTCTTCAGCTATGTCTATTCTTCTGAAAAAACCTATATTTTAAATTGACAATTTTTTATTCTAGTATTTCCATTTGGCCCTTCAAAAAACAAATCCAGTTTTCTGGTGGAATTAGCCATTTTATCGATTTCCTTTTACTTATTAATCGTACTTATTTTCAGGCCCATATCTGATAACTACAAAATCTGGATCACCTGTGGTTTTATTTCTATTTTCTATAGTTTCTGCAGGACATGTCTTTTGGTTTGCCTTGTAATTTCTCTTGAATCTACAAACCTGGGGATAAGCTACAGCCTTCCTGGATTTCCATTAAGTAATGCAAATGTGCTCTCTGCCTCTGGACTTATTTCTCCTGTTTAGAAAATTTGCCTCTTCCCACAATCATATTTTAGAAAGACCACTCCTATTTGTCTTTAAGACTTAAGCTTCAGCATCACTGTTTCAAGGAGGCTGTGTGGCCTATGGTTTTTATATACTATCTCCTAACATCCAGGGCTGATCCTTTGCCCCGTGTTGCAAGCATATGCTTATTACATTAATTTTCCCAATACTTTTTATTTAATCTCCATTATTCCTGCTAGATGGTACTTCCATGAGATTTGAGACCATTCTTTTTGGCTTAGCACAGGAGGTTATAAAAAAATATTTGTTAGAAGCTCAGTCCTGGTATTGCAGATGGGAATTTCATAGTGCAATGAGAGCTAGGACCAATTAGAGTGAACGAAGATGAAGGCAAGGTCCAACAAGAAAGGATACCAAAAGAAATCAAACTCAGCTTGTGACCCCTCCTTGGCTTCTGGTGTAGGGTACCTCTGCTGCTGCACATACTTGGCCAAGTTGCCTGCTTCTTCTTCCTTTCCTCATGTAATGCCCAATGTCCTCCCTCAGATCAAGGTAACAGGAGTTTACTGATTGCCCATTATGTCCCAGTCACTGTTCTAGCAAAAGGAGAATTTTAAAGGGGGTAAGACACTGTCTCTGCTCTCAGAAACTCACCCCCAGGGACTAAAACAGGTAGATAAAATAAAGAGTGGCAAGGGGGAATCAGAAAAATAATTCTCTCTGTCTGGGGGAACTAGTGAAAGCTCTCAGCATTATAGCAGAAGCTCAAAGGTGGAATAAACAATGTTCTAGGCAGTGAGAATGATACACAAGGACTACTATAAAATCTCTCTTCTGGGTATGTATCTGTACATGTGCACCTCGCTTTACAGAGCCAAAGGACTACCCTACATTTCTGTGCATTTCATACTTGGATAAATCTGATATCCTCAAGTATTTTTAAAAGAAGTTGTAATCAAAAGAATAAAGTGTCCCTAGGTAAATATTTTGTTTAGTGACAATTCCTGAGTTCTATGTACTCAGGTTTTCTAAGAATGTTATACGAACCAAAATACTGAGGAAGAAATTATGTTTCTTATTCCAAATACCCATTATTAGCTTCCCCCCTCCCACCCATTTCTTTAGTGGCTAAATTTGCCAGTCCTACCACAGGCAAGAGAAATTTGTCTTAGAGCAAATAACACAGTATGTGGTTTAGAAGTATCTACCTTACATTATCATGATACCCATTAAATGCTAAATAAATACTTGTTGACTGGGCTTGGCCCAGCTAAGCTTGTAGCCTACAAAGAAAATAGTCTAGACAATTGTATTACCTTGGGTCAAAGGCTGTTGAAAGACATGCAAATCCAAGACCAGGTAGAGTGTGGTCTATAAGACTTAAACTTAAAACGGAAAAGAGGGTAAGTGTTGAGAGTAAAAGTAGGTAACATTCAGAGTTAGTTTCCTAAGGAGAGTCGCCAGGGTAAAACATCATGGGGCCATTTTCACTGTCGTTTCTGAAATGACTTTGCCTTTACAAATAGACTGAAAAGATATATTCATGTTAGCCATAATAACAAGGTTGGACTCTGCTCAAGTTCATTTCCAAACATCTAGCTTTGCTCTGAAACAGACAATAGAAGAAAGGTTGATTCAGATCTGGGGCCACAAACATTGGGGTCTCTTGGCTTGAGGAAGTCTGGAGGTAGAGCAGATCCAGTCTGTGCCCACCAATATCTCCTTGCCTTATCACTCTGGCTCTTGCCTGCCCAATTTCAAAGGCCTGTATTTTCATCTCTTTGCCTGGGCTTTCTCTGGAGGCTGGAATACTTTTTACCCTCAAGTTCAGAAGACTTAATGCCCCCATGTGTGGGGAGCTCCAGGTGACCATTGAGGGATGTTATCTCCTTGAGGCAGGAAGTCTAAGCAGAGTTCTACATTGGTTCTCAGAGTTCCCAGTCGGAGTAAGCTCCTGACCCACAGCAGTTATTTGCTATCTCGCTCCCCAACTCTTTACCTGTTTCCTGAGATCACCTTCTGGATAAACTTTCCCTTGGTCAATAACTCAGGGTCGGCTTCTGGGGGAACCCAAACTAAGACAAGTTGTATTTGACTTTGGTCAAAGCAGGGGACCTTGGAAGAAAGGACATCAGTATCCATCCCTTTATTGTTATTGTGTTTTTAAGAAGATGGTGGCATTGTCCAAAACTTTTTTTTTTTAATCACATACTCTCTAAAGAGTTCACGCATTTTGCAGGAGGCACATAGAGGACTTGAAGCAATTATCTGGACAAGTCAAGTCAAAGCCACTGTCAAATAAAATGCATGGCTCATTGGAGCACATGCATCATTTTTTTTTTGCTTGACTTATTTGCATAATTGCCTCAGTTCTCAGCCTAGTGTGTGTAGACCTGGCTGTGAACAATTAATGATCTAACATGAGGGAGACCCATCTCTCTGGCTTCTGGCCAGGAAGGAGACATATCAATGTCAAAGACAGCTATCTGGGGAGACTGTCTCAGGGGGAGAACTTTTCCCTTTCAATTAGGACCACCTAAAAACCATGATGAAAATTGTTCTTTATGAAATAAAGCCATGGAAATTAAGCTTTGGGGAAAATAGTTTAGGTTTAGCCTTAGAGCCCTCTGCCTGCTACACTGCATGTCAGACTTAGCCACAGGATTCTACAGGAGGCTTGCTTTTGGCATTTCAGTGAATTCGAGAAGCTGCATTCACACGTTCCTCTGTGTGAGCAAGTAGTGTGTCTTTCAGTAGAGAATTAGATTTAAATTCTATGCTTATTCCTGCTATAGGGGAATTGTTATAATAAAGAAGACTCTAGTTTTGGGCCTTTGTTCCAATGAGAATATTATGCAGAAAAGTTCCCAAATAATTAGTGAGTACAAGTTTTAGAACAGTCCCTAATCCAATACAGCATAGCTTGCTCTAACAATGAAACTCAATTATATTACATAAAGAGTAAAAGATGAAAAAACAATACCGGATAGAAAGCCACCTTCTCAGTTTGCTTCTTGTTTAAATTAGTTGCTGCATCACTTTGACAAGGTAAGGAGTGAATTAATCCCTTTCTTCTCTTTCCTTTTTAGCTTATCTAACTGGACTTAGAACAAAAATAGCACCTTCACCCATTAGTCAACCATTATTGCACTTAAATATGACTAAGATCAATCAATTTAACATTGGCGAATGTGGTTTAATTATGATGACTCCATCCTCATTTCTGGTATAGTCCCTTAATCTAAAAAAACATAGGCAAAATTAATACCCCTTATAAACAGAACTTGCTCGTATCAGGTGTTTAGCACCTGGCTTGGGGGCTTTTTGTAAGAATGAGCTCAGACCAAGGAGCAAGCACCTTCACCCATAGGTGGAAGGATTTTGCTCAAATAAATCCATGTGGCTGGCAAGCCTCAGCCAGCGGTTTAGACTGAAGATGGTCAGGGAGGTGGTCTCAAGCCCCATGAGAACTTGGGTTCAGAAAATGTTCAAACTGGATGATCCAGTTTCTTAATCAATGCCATGCCTTTTCTTGCCTCGGGGCTTTGTGTCTGCTGTTCTCTCTGCCTGCATCTCCCCCTCACCCCCTGTCCCGAAACAAGCTCAGTTCCTTTCTCATCCAAACAAGAATCATATTCCAGGTCTCAGCTTAAGTATAATTTCAAGGCAGGAGTCCCTCTTTGTATGCTCTTGGCACTTTCGCTATCTAAGGCTTCATTCCATTTCTTCCAGTGGTTAGTTTGTCTGTCTTCTTCTCCCAAGTCAGAGCTGCTCTCTTCCCTCCTGCCCAGGACTGACCACCTCTCTGACAGGTGGTCTTAGCTCTCCAATTTGGCCCTGGAACATTTTCTCATGTGCTACCCTAAGACCAGCATCTATGTCCACAGCCCCACTATTCAGGGACGCCTCTCCCATTCCTGCTTCTTACCCCTGATGCTTTAAGACTTGCTTCTGGACAAGTATGGACAAGTTACTCTACTGCAGCATGTATAAGATGCTCCCAGGGCCCCTTTGAACTCTGGGATCCATGAAATCTGGATTTATATGCTTGCTTTGTGTGATCCTGGGTAAATAACTTGCCTTGGCTAGATCTCATTTCACTCATCGACAAAGAAGAGGTCCCAAAATAATCTAGATCAAGGCTCAACAAACTTTTTTGTAAAGGGTCAAGTAGTAAATGTTTTAGACCTTGTGAGGTCATATGGTCTCATATTCTAACTATTCTACTCTGCAGATTTATCACAAAAGCAGCCTCAGACAATGCTTAAATGAATGGGTGTGGCTGTATGCCAACAAAACTTTATTTACAAAAAGACATGTCAGGCTGAAATTGGCCTGTAGCCATAGCTTGCTGGCCCCTGGTCTAGAATATTTGTATGATTTCTTTCCTAAATTTTTTCTGAAACTACTGCACTCCTGCTAATTTAAGAAGTCTCCTCTTTGTCCCTGTTCTTTTCCTTCTTATCACAATTGCATGCAAATACAAAAGTAATTTTTTGTCTCTCCCACCAGACTGTTAATTCCATGTGGGTAGTGACCACGTCTGTTTTTTTGACCAGGGTAAACCAAGTGTTTGCAGAGTGTGGACCCCAGAGTAAGCTCCCCAAACAAAAATAATTAAATGAATTAATGAATAAATGTGAGTCTTTGCAAGTATTTACCAATAAGAGTTAACAAAACAACTTCCAAAGAGGAGGATTAGAGATTCTCCACACCTAAATTTTATGCCCATCCAATCCTCTGCCCTGTTAAGTAGTATGTTCTCAGTCATTTTCCTAGAAGTTGAAATGTGTATTAGTTTCCTAGAGCTGTTATAACAAATTACCACAAACTTGGGAGCTGAAAACAACAGAATTTGGTTCTCCAATGGTTCTGGAAGCCGGAAGTCTGAAATCAAGGTATTGGCAGAACCATGTTCCCTCTGAAGACTCTAGGAGAAGATCCTTCCTTGCCTCTTCCTACAGCTTCTGGCAGTTACCAGCAATCCTTGGTGTCCCTTGGCTTGTAGTAGCATAACTCAAGTCCTTGCCTCTGTCTTCACCTGGCTGCCTTCCCTCTGTGTGTCTTTGTCTCCGTGTCTCCTCACCTCTTCTCATAAAGACACTAGTCACACTGATTTATGGGCCCGTCCTCCTCCAGTATGATTCATCTTAACTGAACTAACCACATCTACAATGACCCTTTCTCCAAATAGGGTCACATTCTGAGTTACCAGAGGTTAGGGGTTCAGCAGATCTTTTTGGGGACAGAAGTCAACCCACAATAGAATGGATGTATACTGAAGGTATATGGAAGGACTTTGTGGCCGGGATTCTCAAATTGTAACATGCACACAAATCAGAGATCTCATTAAACACAGATCCTGATTCAGTACCTCCGGTAAGCCTGAGATCCTGCATTTCCAACAGACTCCCTGGTGATGCCGATGTTTCTGGGCCATGGACCACACTTTGAGTCATAAGATGTTACAGAACTTCTGTCCTGAATACTTTTTCCTTAACATTAGTACCTAATGAGGAGAATTTGGGAGTTACTGCAGATATCCTGCCCAGACAGGTTTATTTTACTTTCTAAAAAATAAAACCTGGAAATGGCTATTTAAAAATTTTCTGCCAGTGACACAAAGATTAAAGACACCTTAAGCCTAGGAGTGGAAACTACTTTCCATGCAGGATAAAAGACCTTTCTCTAGGTGTATCTTATTAACTACAGAAAACAAAGAACTGAAAGGTGGGGGAAAGGTAGACGGGGCACAGTTACGTTTCACCTCCATCTTGAAAGGATTCCTGGACATTGGTGGGGACTGAGGAGGGATGGATGGGCAGATGGTGCATCATGACACAAAGTGACGAAGCCCGTCTCATGGCTGATGGTCCACGAAAACGTGGAAGCCTTCCTGAGGATTATTTTTAGGGAGAAATTCTTCTTAATTCATGATAGTTCCTTCCGCTTGGAATGAATTCACTTAGTGCATCACCGCTTGCTCCTTTGTCCACTTTACTCACAGTGAGAAGGAAGTAGTTAATGGATTGGTGATGTTGGGAAGATTAAACTGCAAAGCTTGACTCAGCTCCTCCCTTTTTCCTCTTAGAGTAAGCTTCCCGTTGGACGTAGGAGCTCTCCTCTGCTTCCTCACCCTATCACTGCTCCCTGGTGGTCCCCTCGCCTGGGAAGCCTGCCCCACTCAGTATTGCCCATCATCATGTGAATACATCAGCTTAATTCTTGGTTCAGTCATCACATGACTTGGCTTTCAAATCAGACACTAGTAACAAAGGTGAAATTTCAGTTCTTCATCTTCTACTCCTTTGTTATCTTCCTCATTTTGTTCAGAAATCAGACTCAGGGGTGAAAAAAAAAAAAGCTATCCTTTCTTAGGCATCCTCAAAATGTTTTATAAGGATCCTTATTAGGAGGCAAGAGTAAAACTTTGGCGGGTCCAAGATTTTCCATGAATAATGCTTGTAGCCTGGCCCTGTAGCATTAACAGCCCTATAATAGGGCAGCCACATAATGTGTGCTTCTGGGCAATGCAACCAGATCATCCCATGTGCTGGAACAGGGGACTGGGGCAGAGAAGAGCCCAGCACAGGCAGAAGAATCCTGCTCACTGAAAAGTCTTAACAAAAGCGGAGAGCACGGCAAAAAGGGTGGTGCCACTGAGTTGGCTTTCTCTGGTCTCATCGACGTGGCTCTGCTACTTACGAGTTCTGTGACATTGGGAGAGGCACTTCACCTCTTCGAGTTACTTCTTCCATGAAATGGGGATAACACTGCTTAATGGGAAACTGAGAAAAGCAAAGAGCCTCTTACCTGTGAAAGCTCTTTGATAACCTTAAACTCTAAAAGATTATTATAAGATTAACTCTGAAAGATGTATTATTATAAATCAACATAATAAATGATTCCAAATCTCTATTTGATATATACATAAAGAGTTGGACATCAGTTAGAGAATTGGGTAGTTGGTGTATTTCCATGAAATCATGCCTATCGCATAGTGTTATCTGGTCTTCACGGACCCTGGCAATTCTAATCCAACACCTAATTTATAAATCAAAGAGGGGAAGCAATTTACCCAAGGTCATGTTGTGAGTTAGTGGCAGAATCATGAACACATCTTGACTAGCAGATGAGGCATCTTTGTGCCACACCACGATGGTGTGGTTTGGGAGTGTCTGCTGGGATTCAACCTATTTAAACAAAGCCAGCCCAACCTCAAAGAATGGTGTGGGACTAACTCCAACTCCTCCCCCCCTTTAACATGGGTATTAGAGCTATTTTCAAACACAAGTTACAAAAATCCAATTTAAAGTAACTAAAGAAAAAATAGTTAATATAACTGAAAATTCTATATGACATTATTAGCTTCAAGTCTGATGGGATCAGGGCTTCATCTCTCTCTCTCTCTCTTTCTCTCCTTCCATCAATTCTTCTTTCCTCTGTGTTTGCTTCATTCCAAGGCAGGCTTTCTCTAGTGGTGAAATTAGCTATAGGCTCACATAGACTTTATGGTTCAAGAACTCAAAGAAAAGAATCTCAATCCAATAATTCTTGTTTGTTCTATTTGTGTTATAGACTCACTACTGAAGCCATCACTGTGGCAAGGAGGATGGAATCCTGTCATTAGTAAGACCTGAGTCTGGGGCTAATCCTTGGGGTGGGGATGGGGGCATGAAGTAAGTTTCAAAGGAGCCGTATAGACTGGCCATGATTCTCTTGGAAGGGGGAGGTATTAGTCCATCTAAGGGAGGGATGTTATGAAAACATAATCATATGTCCCCTCTAACACACCTTATTAAATCATCAGCCATCTTGACACTTTGCATATTATATTAGCTTCCTATTTGTTGTGTCACAAATTGCTAAATATTTAGCACTTACAACAATACACATTTTGTAGCTCACAGTTCTGTAGGTCAGAAGTCCAGGGTGGAATGGTGGGATTCTCTACTCAGGACCTCACAAGGCTGAAATCAAGGTGTCACTTGGACTGGAATCTTACTGAAGGCTTTGGGAAAGAACATGCTCCCACACTCATTCGGATTGTTGGCAGAATTCAGTTCCTTGCGGTTGTAGGACTGAGGTCCCCATGTCCTTGCTGGCTATCAACGGGGCTTGCTCTCAATGACTAGAGGCTGCTATCCTGTCCTGATGGGACCTCCTCCATCTTCAAAGCCAGCAACAGTGAACCAAATTCTTCTCATACTTCCAGTCTTCCTGAGTTTCCCTTCTACCACCAGCCAGAGAAAATCTGCTTTTAAAGGGCCTGTTTGATTAAGTTAGGCCCACCCAGCTTATCTCCCTATCTTCAGGTTGACTGATTAGTAACATTGATTTCATCATCAAAATCTTTTTTGCATGTAACAAAACTTACCACAGGATTAATATCCATCATATTTACAGTCCCCAGGATTAGGGCAGGGAATCTTGGAGGGCTGTTTTAGAATTTTGCCAGTTATACTTTGTGCATTTATCCTTGACTTCAGTCTGATCCCCAAGACCAATGGTTATTTACCTAGCTCTGACAATGCCCTACTCTTATTTCTATGGCTGATATCTGCCTACTGACTACATGTACCACAACCCCATCTGCAGTGCCCAGTGTCCTCTCCTTCAGGCCTCATTTATGAGATGGGGAGGACTGGCGGAGCTAGAGAACATATGATTAACATGGCACAGGAGCCCATTTCTACTTTCATCATGCTCCTCCAGGGCCAGCACATAAGCTGAGCATTTTATTCCAAAACCACTGTCCTATCTTCCAAGTGAAGGGAAGATTTCTCCACTGCCAAGGCTCTCTCAGGACATTAGGGGAAATCTGTGCCTGCTGCAACTTCTGAACACTACCATGACCCTTCTTTAGGACCTGGCTGTGATCTTCGAGGTCATCCAGTTTAATCACAGCTTCAACAATACCTCAGAAAAAATAAACCACAACCCAAAATGAGCTTCCTTTGAGATGAATCAGATGAGGCAACAGTGGAAACCCCAGTGATATAAAACCAGTCTGACTTGTTTTTCAATTAGTGGTGACTTGGGTTCTACACATCATTCTCCTGGAAAGAGAAGCAATGTCTCGCTCCAGCCAGGGAGAATCCCTGCCCTCATGCCCGAGTGGAAGGCTATTTTACAGAGGCTGCTGAGGAGCCGGGTCCAGTCAGGGGCACAGTGCTGGCTTGACTGCAAATCGAGCCAGAAGGCCAGGGCGGTGCCCTTAGCCCAGGCAGCACCATACTGAAAACAGGCAGAGAAAGAGACCCTTCAAA
>JAQZBX010047850.1:0-20349 GCA_029593785.1 Cabassous unicinctus | reverse complement strand
GAGAGATTGAAACTACCGAGACAGAGCTCCTCTGCCTCCCCCTCTCTCCCTGGTGTCTAATGCCTAACAACTGCATGAATTCACCCGGTGACATTTAGTGCACTGAAAGATGATCTGCTTTTCTCAGTGTGCCTGGTGCATAAACAGATGCCCTCTTGGCCTTACAGTATCAAGGTGCCTTCCCAAGTACCTGCCTTCCCATGAGTGAAAGGTCCTAGAGAACCAGAGCAATGTACACTTCAAAATTGCACGGCCCAGCCTCTGGCCCACACTACTCTGTATTGTTTTCACCCACGCCATCTCAGATATTGCAATAAATACAGTAAGCATTGCAGAGTGTTTTTCACCATATCACCTGCTAGGATTATCCCATAACAATTCCTCTTTCTCCCCTTTACACCAGCTAAAATATAGTCCTCTGCTGAGAACATTCATCTTCCCTCAGAAGACAAAGGCCTAAAGTAATCCACCTGCACAGGGCCATAAAAAACTCCCAATGGCTGACCCGTACCAGATGCAGAGTCATGGATAATTACTGGGAACCTCTCTAGTCCAGTCAATCTGCCACACTTAAAAATCCCATTGGAAGCTTTTTTGTTGTTGCTGTTAATAATTAACTTAGTAATTTGGTTATTCATATACATTTAAAACCACATATAAAAGAAGATATTAATTTAGAAATACTGCTTTTTTTCCCTTTCTTCCATTTCAAGAAATCACTTTGCGTGCATCTGCTTCATCAGTGTCTGTCACCACATTTTGAATCATTATGCAGTTTTCCGATGCATGCCATCTTCATGTCTATCAAGTTGTTTGAGATTCATATAGCAATTTTTAAAATCTGTACATGACATGCTGTCACTGGGATTTTTCCTTCTTAAGCCATGAGTATCAGTTTGCATGACATTAGGGTCACTTTTTTGTTCTGGTGGTTGCTTCTGCCCTGTGTGTGAATATTAATATTTCCATAATGTAACCACAAACTGCATTTTTGAAAAAGTGATTTTGAAAATGGCTGATTCACAATGACACCCAATACTTACAAATGTGAAATTCTACTCCTGTAATACTTAATAGATCAGAGTTTAATTTCTTTCCTACGTTTTTCAGCTGATTCTGTCAGGTGACCTCTATAAGCACTGTTTCTGTATATTTCCCTGAATACTACTTTGCTGTCAAAATAAAACAATTGAGTATGAGACACCTTTTTTTTTTTAAGTTCTTAAATAGAAGGCAGCGCCCTCTTTTCTGAAGGATAATTTGAGGAAGGCGTGGAAATGCAGAAACTTTCGAAGTGTTCAGATCCCTCACTCCAGTCCCATGATGTTTGGCTCAAGAGATCTGGAATGTAGGAAATATGAATTTTTCAGAAGCATCCCATGTGATTCAGAGACAGCCATCCAGGACAGGAGTACAGGAGTTTCTATGTTTGGCTGTGGGGGGGACTTCTTCCCATACCACTTCCTTTCACATCTTTCTCAGGGTAACCAGTGGTATTGGTTTGTTATGAATACTTCTACACGCTCAAGCAAATATGTTTATTTGTTTGGAATTGTCTCCTTATGTCTTAAGAAAATGGAATATTGTGAATGACTATGTTACTTTGTCTTTTAAGTTAATATTTTCTCAGGAATCAATCTTTATGCCATCTCTCATATTGCAAGAAATTCAGTCAGCAGTGCAAAACGTTTTTCACCATATCACCTTCTAGGCCTATCCCATATCAATTTCTCTTTCTCCACTTTTACACCATCTAAAAGGTATATTCACATATATATGAGTTTCTCAACCTCAACATTATTGATGCCTCAGGTTGGATCATTCTTTGTCATGGGGGACTGTTCTATGCATTGTAGGATGTTTAGTGGTATCCCTGGTCTCTACCTACTAGATGCCAGTAGCACCCACTCCCAGTTGTGACAAACAAAAATGTCTCTAGATATTGCCAAATGTCTCTTGGGGTCAAAATCCATCCTGGTTGAGAACCACAAATAAAGAGTAACTTACTCAACCATTTATTTTTTGTTTGTTTTTCATCCCACCCTGTAATAAAAATCTCTACACATGTGTGTAGAGTGTAGAGTCCCACAAATGAAATTGCTGGAGAAGTTTATAGTCATTGTCAGATTACTTTCCTAATAGCTTATAGCAAATTACATTTCTACCACAATGTCTGAGAGTTTCTCATTCTCAGGAGCACTAGATATTAACTATCTTTTTTCATATTTGCCAGTCAGACACATAAAAACGGTGTTTCAGTATTGCTTTGATATTTCATTTTCCTGATCACTTGTGATCATGTTGTCACTTATTATTGGCCATTTCCTTTTTATGTTTCATAAAGTCCTTAGTACATTTGTGTTTATTTTCACCAAGGTGTAGAAGCTCTTTCTTAGGAATTCTCATCTTTTTCCATAAGTATTGCCAGTAGCTTTTTTGCAGTCAATTATTTATCTTTTGGATTTGTTTTTAGGTGCCATAAATTTTTTTCTTCATTTCTATAGAGTCAAATTTGTGGGAAAACATCTCGATTTTAATATAAGGAAACTAAAAGGTGGATGTGACTGGCCCGAAGTTGCACCTTCAGTTAAAAGTAGAGCAGAGCCAGGCCACTAATCCCCACGCAGTACTTTCCCATGACCCAAAACTGCCTTCAGGGAGTTCTTTTCACCCAGCCCTCCACATTCCATGTGTGCGTATTTACAACAAATAGTAGAAATATCACTACACAAAACAGCTCGCATGCCTTAAGCACGTTATTTTTTTAAGTTGCCCTTTTATAGCAGTCAAAACACCTAAGCAGTACTAGGGGAAGGATTGCTATGCTCCTGGCACATAGGCAGGCTACCACAGAGAGAGAGCAGATGGCGGTTGGGCATTCCTGGCTGGGAATTCTGCCAGTGAAAATTCAGTAAAGAGGTGCATACATAGTCTGAGCGAGACAGCCAAGACACTAATATGTTCAGATGGCATAATGCCCTTTCCCAAATTGCTGGGCTGTTTATTCTCAGCAGAAGGAAATAGCTTTTCGAAGCCTAATACCTTAAAGCATCATATTACATTGGAAATCCCTTCTCTGTAAGAGAATGGATATATTAGAAAAACATTCCCTGAAATCTCATCACAACACTAAAATCTTGTGTTCTTGAAAGTGACAAAAATATCTGAGTCTTTATTCTCTGTATTGACATGTTGAGCCCATTAATTTCTACATGCATGATTTGCAATACTGTTTAATACATACCTGCAACTGGATGCCTGGAGAAAGCAGGAGGGTGGCCAAGAATTTGTGTTTCTAATAGCACATTGGAAAAAAAATGGAAGTCAGATGGCCTTTTTCTGCTGTATTGCTCTATTAGGCACCTGAATGGCTTTGGGAAAACTAATCAAAGCATTAATATTTGTTCATGCCTGTCCATTCCAAATATGTGTTGATGTAAAATGAGCAACAAGCTTGGAATATTTTAGCTAAGATGAGCAGTGCTTTTCAGAAGTTTGTCTGAATGACTAAGGTGGTGATTTTTCAACCAAAGATGGTGGGAGGTGGGTAAAGAAGAAATTTTTAAATTACATGTGCACATCTCACCCAGGATTTTGTTACATCCTACTAAAAGCCATCCCATCCACCCCCACCCAAAGTGACAATTAGGTGAGCCAGTTGGAAGTTACAGTTGGAAGTGGGTGATGTATGCCAGGTGAGGTGGGCATGAAAAATTATTGAAAACTACTGGTCTAAAATTTCAGAGATTTCCTCAAGTAGGAATCAGCCTGGGCAACTCACAAAAAATCCAATGCTATTAAAAGGAGGCTGTAGCTAGGTGCAGTGAAGGTTACAAATGATGTTTCTTTTTTCCTGTGCTTTTACTCAACAAATATCGGTGAGCCCGGCACAGAGCTCCTCGCCATACAGATAATTATTGAGGATCTTTTAGGTGGAAGATTTTGTTCCATGGAGCCCAAGACATTATCTCTACCCTCCAGAGGTTGACAGTCTAGTGAGGCACCAAGGCAAGTTCATGACGAGTAACAACACAAAGCAAATACTGCCATCCTTATCCTCCCACTGCAAACACAGAAATATCAGATAAAATATAACAAAGAAAATATTTTAAATACAGCTGAGTCCAAAAGAGATAAAGAGAACTCCCTGGTGGAAAAATGGAGGCTGGCCTTAAAGCTGTAGCAGTAAACAGCTACCTGTGGGATGGGGGTGGGGGGCTTGGACCTGGACAAATGTCCTAACAGCTGAGACTGGGTTAGGCATAGGGCTTTAACAAGCACATGTGCACATGAGAGTGAATCTGGACCTGCTCAAGGTATAAAACTGAACCGAAGACCATTTGCAGAGGGCTGGGACTCTGGAAGATGTCCCTTCAGTGATAAAGAGAAAAGAAAAAGAAACCAAACAAACAACAAACCAAAAAGCATGTCCACCCGCTCAGGGAAAAGATAAAGAAGAATGTCTTTTTCTAGGGCTTTTGTGGGAGAAAAAGTTTCCCGTGAGAAATCAGAACCACACATCTCTACCACTAAAAACAAACGAAAAACTAAACAAAACCTAATTCTAGATAGGTGAAATCCTCTATAGCACTCAGTAGAATCAAAGCAAAAACTGTTCTGCGGAAATACCTTCATGACTCAGAGTGAATTAGACTCATGAAGGAAAAAATAAATAAAACAGAAAGTGAACTCACGAACCCAAATTAAAAACCACACAAAATAATGCTCCATCATAAGTGAGACTCGGCAGAAACAACAGACTAGAAGATTCTACTCCACCATATCCCCCAGAACTGAAATAATAGAACAATTGGGGAGAGTTTAATTCAGAGAAGGGAAAGATGAGACTATAGGCTGGGATGAGCAGGGAAGACCTGAGCTTGAAGAAAGGATAATTTTGAAAGGCAGAGTTAAAGAAAATGATATTTTTCCAGGTGAGAGACTTGAGTGAAAGCTAGAAAATTTAGGGCATGTTCAATGTTGGTGAATAAGAGATGATGTAGAAATAGGGTTGCCAGCTTTACAAATGAAAATACAGGATACCCAGTTAAATTTAAATTTCAGATAAACAGCAATTTTTAGTATATAAGTATGCCCCATGCAATATTTGAGACATATTTATACTAAAAAATTATTCATTGTTTACCTGAAATTCAAATTTATCTGGGTATCCTGCATTTTAACTTGCAACTCTAAGTAGTAAGCACAAATTTTCTGTGACGGTTAGGACTTGGCTATCCAGGTTGACTCCTATCTAAGAGTGTTATTCATGCCTGGAACTGAAGGAGGAAACTCACATATTGGACACAATGAAGAATGGGCTGGGAAGGAATAATGTAAGACATGATGAGAATAGTGACTTGCGTGGGCCAACTGGGGAAGCAAATATAATTACCAAAATTAAGATCTAGAAAGGAAACCATAACCAAGAGATAAGGACCTGAAAAAGGCCCTTTAATTTTTAATTTTTTTATTAAAGAAGTTGTGAATTTACAGAACAATACTGTATAAAATACAGGATTCCCATACACCACCAACACCTTGCACTGGTGTGGAACATTTGTTACAATTGATGATAACACTTTTTAAAATTGTACTGAATTTTTAACACTAGTTACCTTTGTTACCATTGATGAAAAATTATTAAAATGGTACTGTTAACTATTTTCCATAGTTTACATTAGGTATATTTCTTCCCATACACCACCCTGTTATTAACACCTTATATTAGTGTGGTACATTTGTTATAATTAATGAAAGAACATTCTCGTACTTGTACTATTAACTATAATCCGTCATCTACAATGGGGTTCACTATGTTATGCAGTCTTATGTTTCATCTTTTAATTTTTATTCTAGTAACAAACGATCTAAAGTTTCTCCTTTTAACCACAGTCACCTGTATAAATCATTGCTGTTAAATACACTCACAATAATGTGCTACCATCACCAACATTCATTTTCAAAACTTCACAGTCAACCTAATTAGAAATTCTACACAAATTAAGCATCAACTCCCTATTCTCTACCTGCAATCTATCCCCTGGTAACTTATATTCTAGATTCTAACTCTAGAATTTTGCTTATAATAATTAGTAAATATCAGTGAAATCAATCAATATTTGTCCTTTTGTGTCTGGCTTATTTCATTCAACATAATGTCTTCAAAGTTCATCCATGTTGTTACATATATCAGGACTTCATTCCTTTTTATGGCTGAATAATATTCCATTGCGTGTATATACTACAATTTGCATATCCATTCATTGGTTAATGGACACATGGATTGCTTCCATCTTTTGGCTATTGTGAAAAATGCAGCTATGAACATCAGTGTGCAAACGTCTGTCCGAGTCCCTGCTTTCACTTCTTCCGGATATATACCTAGTAGCAGAATTGCCAGGTCATATGGTAATTCTATAGTTAGCTTCCTGAGGAACTGCCAAACTGTCTTCCACAGTGGCTACACTATTTTACATCACCACCAGCAATGAATGAGTGTTTCTATTTCTCCACATTCTCTCCAACACTTGTTGTTTTCTGTTTTTTCAATAGTGGCCATTCTAGTGGTGTGAAATGATATCTCATTGTGGTTTTGGTTTGCATTTCCCTAAGAGCTAGTGATGTTGAGTATCTTTTCATGTGTTTTTTAACCATTTGTATATCCTCTTTAGAGAAATGTCTATTCAAGTCTTATGGGCCATTTAATTTTGGAGATGAAAAGGAGCTGATCACTTTTGAGAAATTGGTATCTCTAGAGAGCTAGAGCTAGAAAGCCAGAATCTCCTTGACTCTGTTTCAAGAGTCAAAGTGAGGTGAAGGAAAGAGGAGTAATAAGCCTAAGTAAGGTATTTATTTTGCAAGGCTAAAATAAAGAAAACAAATAAAAATAGGAGAAAGCTGGAGATGTTCATAGAAATAGCAGAAGGCTCTACAAATGGAAAGATTGAGGGTGGCTCCAGGGAAGTGAGACTTACTGAGGCAAGGGGTGAATGAAGAGCAAAGAGGAATGGAGAGCCCAAATTGACAAGTACATCTGTTGGAGGAGAGGCACCTAGACACTCTCATTCAACTCTGCTTAAAAAAAAAAAAAAAAACTGTTTTATTGAGGCATAATTGACATACAATAAACTGAACATATTTTAAGTGTTACATTTGATAAACTATGACATATCAAACCATCATCACATATGAAATTATCACCACAAACCCCACTTGGTCCTCATGTATTATCCTTTTTATATATAATTGAATTCAATTTGCTATAATTTGTTTAGAATTTTTATATTTATGTTCATGATGAATTTTGGCCTGTAGTATTGCTT
Source organism: Cabassous unicinctus (assembly GCA_029593785.1). Lineage (NCBI taxonomy): Eukaryota > Metazoa > Chordata > Mammalia > Cingulata > Chlamyphoridae > Cabassous > Cabassous unicinctus. Next base: position 13,024 of record JAQZBX010047850.1, on the reverse strand, counting down.
TCTCATAATATCTTTTTTCTGGTTTTGCTACCAAGGTAATTCTGGGTTTACAAAATAAATTGAAAAGTCATCCCTCCTTTTCAATTTTCTGGAAAAGTTTGTATATAATTGGTATTATTTCTTCCTTAGGTGGTTGGTAAGATTCATGATTGACGTGATCTGAGCCTGGAGTTTTCTTTGTGGCAAAGTTTTTAACTATGAATTCAATGTATTTACTAGACATAAGGTTATTTAAGTTACCTAGGTCTTCTTATGAGAATTTTGATAGTTTGTGTCTTTCAAGCAATTGGTCCATTTCATCTAAGTTGTTGAATTTATTGGTACAAAAGTTTTGTTTTTTTAAAAATATCTATATTATCTGTGGTGATGTCACCTCTCACTCTTGATCTTGGTTATTTGGGTCTTCTATTTTTCTTGTCAGTTTTGCTAAAAGTTTATCAATTTTATTGATCTTGAAAAACCAGATTTTGGTTTCCTTGATTTTCTTTCATGTTTTCCTTTTTTCTATTTCATTGATTTTTATTCTGATCTTTAGTATTTCCTTCCTTCTTTATTTTGGGTTTCTTTTGCTCTTTTTTTCTAGATTCTTAAGGTGGAAGCTAAGGTCATTGATTTGAGAACTTTCTTCTTTTCTAATATAGACATTTTTGCTATAAATTTCCCCAAAATTATTGCTTTTGTGGCATCCTATAAATCTGTGAATCCTGTGTTTTCATTTTAATTCAGCTCAACCTACTTTCTAATTTCTCTTTTTATTTTTACCTATGGATTATTTAGAAGTGTGTTATTTAGATTACAACTATTTAAGAATTTTCCAGAGATCTTTCTGTTATTGATTTCAAATGCCATTCCACTGTTGTTAGAGAACTTATTTTGTATGACTTTAATCCTTTCCAATTAACTGATACTTGTTTTATGATCCTAAATATGGTCTATATAGGTAAATGTTCCATGTGGACACAGAATGTGTATTCTGTTGGTATTTGCTATAGTTTTCAATAAATTACAATTAGGTCTGGTTCTTTATAGTGTTGTTCAAAAATCTTACATCCTTACAGATTTTCTGTCTGCTTTATCTATCAGTTGTTGAGAAAGAAGTTACATAGGTTTTTGCTTCAAATGTTTTTTTAAAGTTTTAATTTTGAAATAATTTTAGATTTACAGAAGGATAGTAAATCTAGTAGAGAAGGCTGCCAGCTTCTCCTAATGTGAAAATCTTTCTTAATAACTGTGTATTAGTTGAAATTAAGAAATTAACATTGGTACAATGCCATTACCTAAACTACAAACTTTATTCAGATTTCACAAGTTTTTCTACTAATGTCCTTTTTCTGTTCCAGAATCCATTCCAGGACATCACATTGCTATTAGTTATCATATATCCTTCTATTCCTCCAATCTGTGACAATTTCTCATTTTTTCCTTCTTTCATGAGATTGACAGTTTTGAAGAATAGTGGTCAGATATTTTGTATAATATCTCTCAATTTGGGTTTGTCTGTTGTGTTATTATTATTAGACTGGGATTATTTCTGTTTTCTCCACTGTAAAGTTTTCTCTTCTCTTTCCATTTTCTATAAGTTATAGTTACTAAGTCTAGCCAACATTATTTTCTATTTGTATTTAATTAAATTTGGTACAAACTAACAAGGAGGAGACAGACCTCCCTTTTTTGTGGGGATATGTGTTAAGTCATAGGCATTAATAAATATTTTGGAGTATGTATTAGTCAGCCAAAGGGGTGCTGATGCAAAATACCAGAAATCGGTTGGTCTTTATTTTTTTATTTTTTTTAAAGATTTATTTATTTATTTATTTATCCCCCCTTGCTGCTTGTGTTTTACTGTGTCCATTCACTGTGTGTTTCCTCCGTGTCTGCCTATCTCCCCCTTGCTGTGAGACGGGGCCTCCATCGATTGAGCCACACCCGCCTCCTGCTGTGAGGTCCCTCTATCAGCCCACCACGCTGTGCGGGCCGGCCGGCCTGCCCTCACAAGGAGGCCCCGGGAAGCGAACCCGGGGCCTCCCATATGGTAAACAGGAGCGCTATCCATTGAGCCACACCCACCTCCCTCGGTTGGTCTTTATAATGGGTATTTATTTGGGGTAGAAGTCCACAGTTACCAGGCCATAAAGTGTTAGTTTCTTCCCTCACCAAAGTCCATTGCCACGTGTTGGAGCAAGACAGCTGCCGACGTTTGCCAGGGTTCATGCTTCCTGGGTTCCTCTCTTCCTGGGGCTCCATTTCTCTCCGGGCTTAGCTCCTCTGTTTCCTCCACAAGGTCAGCTGTAGACTATGAGGCTCTCTAGGCTTTGCTTGTCTCCACAAGGCCAGCTGTGAACTCTCAGGTGAATGGCTCATCTCTATCCCGGGGCCTTCTCTCCTTCCTCACCAGAACTCCAACATCAAAACTGCTCTAACTCTGCTCTTTGCCTTGCCTTTTATATTTGATTCCCCACTCACCAAGGGGTGGGGCTCAACACCTTACTCACGTGGTCCAGTTAACGCCCTAATCATAACTTCATCATGCCCAGATTAGCAGACTAGTTTACAAGCATGATTCAATATCTATTTTTGGAATTCATAATTATATCAAACTGCCAAACTAGTGCAGAGGACATACTTTGAGGCTTTGAAATCTGCTGTTTTCCTTAAATTATTGCCCACTAATTGTAGTATTCATGAAAGGATCATGCCTGCAGCCATTATTATTGAATGTTCAAATGGCAAATTTCTATTCACTTCATGCTTTCTACAATTATTATTTGGAATTCGGCTGTAATGAAAGTTTGTTCCTTCTCTACTTCATGTATTTGGAGCTCTGTTCTTAGGTGCATAAACAGGATTGTTATGAGCTCCTGATGAATTGATCACTTATCATTATGGTCTTTTTTTTAAAAAACTTCTTTATGGAGTTATAATTCACATACCATACAATTCACCCATTTAAAGTCTACTGTTCAATGCTTCAACATTTTTTAGTATACTTACAGGGTTGTACAACCATAATCACAATCAAATTTTAGAATATTTTCATTGGCCCTAAAAGAAATCTAGTACCCATTAACTGTCATTCCCCATTCATCTCCAATCCCCATTTCTAAGCAATGATTAACCTACTTTCTGCCTCTATAGACTCACCTCTTCTGAACATTTAGTATAAATGGAATCATACAATCTGTGGCCGTTTGTGACTGGCTTCTTTCACTTAACACTAATGTTTTCAGGGTTCAACCACATTGCAGCAAAATAACCTTTAACCCTGGTAATATTATTTGCTCTGAAATATAATTTGTCTGGTATAAATATAGTCACTTGAGTGCATCTGCAAGATGGCAGAGCAGGAAACTCCAAGGTTCTATCCCTCTCCCCCATAATAAAAAGCAGCAGAAACTGGCAGAACCAACTTTTTCAGAGATCTGGAAAACACTTAAAGGGTCTCAGTAACTGGGTGAGCACTGAATCAGGAAAAAGCTAACATTAAAATGATTGGAAAACTTCATGGAACCTTTACTGGCAATTCCCCCATCACCTTCCCAGCTTGGTTCAGTGACAACACACACTACCAGTGCAGGTCTCTGCTTATGTGCATCTTGGGGTGCATGTATGTCTCACCAAGCTGTCAGGTGATGGCCTGAAGAACTGGTCCAGAACACTCATCTCTATCTTGTCAGTCCTAGAACCTGTTCTGGGTGTAAAAATGGCTGGCAGGGCTGCTAAAACACCATAATAAAACAGTCAAACCACCGTTTCCTGAGGCAAAGGATTACCAGTTGAGATATACAGTAGCACCCAGGACTAGTAGGAAAGACTGTGAATTTCCTAGGGGAAGGTGAGCACATACTGAATATCCATATAAATGGGGATATTGATAAGTCCACATGCATATGCCCTGGAAAAGATACATGTTCATAAGAGACCTGTGGACTATATGCTTTTGCCTTGGGCTGTTCTATAGGCCCCCTGTCAGCTGGCTAAGTGCTGAAGAAGAGCACAAGAAAAGAGCCAATTTGTGATGACTGGGAAAGGTATTTTCATTTGTTTGTTTGTTTGTTGTTGTTGTTCATGTTGTTAGCTCCTAATATGCAAAGTAATCTCTATCATAATATTAGCTTAAGAAACAGAGACTTCAGTAACTGCAAATATCAAGGGATATATTCTTTTCATAAATGGGAACAATTAATAAAAACTAGACTACTATAGCCTTCAACAAGTAGAAGGAAAAAAGGCAAATGCTGAGGAAGAAGGAGAATCTGGTTTCCAGAATTAACACATTAAAATATTCAAAGGTCCAGATTACAACAACAACAAATCATAAAGCATTCAAAGAATCAAGATAAGATGGCACATTCAAAGGAACAAAATAAGCAACAGAGACCATCAATGAGGAATACCAGACATTGGGCACCAGACCACAAAGTTTTAAAAACTGTCTTAAAAATGCCCAAGGAGTTAAGAAAAACATGGACAAAGAACTAAAGGAAATCAGGAAAATGATATATGAACAAAATGAGAATTTCAATAAAGATATAGAAATTATAAAAAGGAACCAAACAGAGAGGCTGGAGCTGGAAATTACAGAAATAATTTTTTAAAATTTCCTAGGGGGAATTTTTTTCCCAGCAGGTGTAGCCGGCAGAAGAAAGAACAAGATAGGACAATTGAAATTATCTAATCTGAGGAACAGGAAGAAAAATAAATGAAGAAATTTAACAGAGCCCGAGACTTGAGGGACACCATCAAGCATACCAATATACATAATTGTATTCCCAGAAGTAGAAGAAAGAGAACAAGATGCAGAAGGAATACTTGAAGAAACAATGGTTGAACACATGCCCAAGTTTAATGAAATACAAGAATATATACATCCAAGGAGCTCACCGAATTCCAAATTGGATAAACTCAAAGAGATCCACACCCACATATATTATAATAAAACAGTTAAAGGCCAAAGGCAAAGAGAGAATCCTGAAAGTCACCAGAAAGAAGCAACACATCATACATAAGGGAGCATCGTTAAGATTAAGTGCTAATTTCTCATCAGAATCCATGGAGGCAAGAAGGTAGTAGAATGATCTATTTAAACTGCTGAAAGGGAAAAAAAAAATGTCAACCAATAATTCTATTTTCAGCAAAACAGTTCTTCAAAAATGAGGGAAAGATTAAGACATTCCAAGAAAAAATAAGGGAGGGAATTCTGAAGAAGTCCATCACTGCTAGACCTGCTGAACAAGATACCCTAAGAGGAATTCTTGAGGTTCAAAGGAAAGGACACAAGGCAGTAGCTTGAAGTCATATGATGAAATAAAGATCTTCAGTAAAGGAAACTACATGGGTAAATATAAATGCCAGGACTATAGTATTTTTGGATTGTCACTTCATCTTTTACTTTTTACATGATCTAAAATATGAATAAATTTAAAAAGTAATTATAAATCTAAGGTGTTAGGCACATTATGTATAAAGATTTAATGTGTGACAAGAACAACCTAAAGTAAGGGGGTGGGGAGAAGAGAGGTATAGAAATATAGTTTATGTATGTTATTGAAGTTAAGTTGGTATCAAATCAAAAGAGATAATTTATATTTGGGGTGATAGACATAAGCCCCATAGTAGCCACACATACAAAAAAAATGTCTAAAAATTATGAACTAACAAATATGAGAAAAGATTTCTACAAGAAGGTTCATTAGAGAAGATCAACTAAGCATAAAAATAGGCAGTAATATAAGAAATGAGGAACTAAAGAGGTATAAGACTTATAGAAACCAAATAGTGGAAAGGCAGAAGTAAGTCCTGCATTATCAGTATTATTTTAAAGGTAAATGGATTAGACTTTCTAGGCAAAAGGCAAATATTGAAAGAATGGATTTAAAAAATAATAACATGACACAACTACATGCTGATTCACTTTAAGTTCAAATGCAAATAGTAACCAAAAGAGAGCTGAGGTGGCTATACTAATATCAGACAAAATAAACTTTAAGTCAAAATGGTTACAAATGACAAAGAAGAACACTATATATTGATAAAAGAGTTGATTTTAAGCATATTTGAACCTAAAAATGGAGCTCTAAAATATAGGAAACAAACATTGACAGATGGAATGGAGAAGTAGATGTCTCTACATTAATGGTAAGAGACTTCAATATACCACTTTCAATAATGGATAGAACATCTAGGCAGAAGATCAATTGAAAATAGAGGATTTGAACACTACTATAAAGCTACTAGATCTAACAAATACTTAAAGTATTTTTCATCCAGAATACACATTCTTTTCAATAATACATTGCTCATTCTCCAGAATAGATGATATGCTAGATCACAAAACAAGTCTCAATAAATTAAAAAGTATTGAAATCATACAAAGTTTCTTCTCTGACCACAAAGGAATGAAGTCATAAATCAATAACAGAAGAAAAGCTGGAAATTTTACAAACACATGGAAATTATAGATATAACGTAATATGCATTAATAAAGGATGTGTTGGGGAGCTAATGTAGCTCAAGTGGTTGAGCACCTGCTTCCCATATATGAGGTCCGGGGTTCAATCCCTGGTACCTCCTGAAAAAAAGAAAGTAAAAGGATTTGTTCTTGAAGTGTATGTTGCTCAGAGTCATTACTTTCCACAATTCTAGGAGGTACCATCCTTCATGGTTGGCAGCACTACTCTGATTGGCTTTCTCAGGAAAGTCTAACTTAGAAACGTACCTCCCTCTGGAGTAGAGATAGCCACTACACCTTTTGTTGGCTTCAATTTGGGATCTTTCCATGGTTGATATTCAAAATACTTCACAATACTTAACAATCAGTATGGTCATATAAATCAATATATAAATCAAACATTTTAAAAAATTCTGTTATTTTTGAAATGATTTGTTGATTTTTTTTAAAATTTCAGGTGTGGTCTTTTATTTGACCCAGCTGTCACAGGCTAAATGATGCCCCGTCTGGGCCACAATTTGACAAAGGGAGTGTATCAAATTTTTCAACAACTTCCCCACTAAATTGATCATAGTTTGGTCCCTGGGTTCCTGATGTATTGCTGCAGGCAGAGAGTCACCGGGTACATTGCCTGCTCCTCACAGCCAGGTCCACACCTGATGTCAGTGCTTTCCAGAGCATCTGGACTCCAAGAGCCTGTATCTCTGACCCTGCCAATGATGGTGCCCCTCTTCCAATGCCACCCGCTCTCTGACAGGTCTGCCACTCTTGGACAATGCTGGCTGGCTCTGGAGCAGCCAGCAAGCACTGCTCCCTCCCCCACTGCCGGTACCTTGGTCTGCTCCGTGGCTGCCAGGAGCTGCGCCCAGTCTCAGTTACCTGACTCTGCAGTTGGGCAAACTCATTAGGTGACTTGGACTTTCAGTAAGTAGAAAATTGCACTTCTTGTTCAAGGTGCTGAATCTTCTCCAAGCATCTGCTGATTTAATAGCAATTCCAGTAAAAATTTTCTAGCTCATAAAGTGCTGCCTGAGATTCAATATCTTTATTATGACCTAGGTCACTCTGCAACAGGAGGCCCATTTGTTAATGGTTAGAGTGACATTCTACAACATTCAGCTTGAACAAATGACTTGACATTAGAAATTATACTATTAATGACATTCATTGCATATTTCAGTTACTTTTATATTCTTTGTAACTGCAGGAGTATTTTAATAGCTTAGCAACTTACCTAGGGCCATTTCTAACTACTGGCATTCATTCTCCCAAAGATCAACAGGCTCCCTTGAGCTCCCTGAGGCAGTGCATAAACTCCATCCTCATAGCCCAGTCCAGGTGAGAAAGAATGTAAATTAGTCATCAGTTCATAAAAGTCAAAGCAAATCTACTGAAATAGGAAGTCTCAAAGTATATTTGCTTCTGTTTTTGGATGGAGCTTTCTAAAATCACTCTTTTGGGATGATATAGAGTATAAATAAATATTATTAAATGAAATAATTAATTATGAATATTCAGCTATTTTCTGGATATTAATTGATAGCTTGGAAGAAAATAATGTGATTTGTCTAGGGGCAGTGACCATGCCTTATTTATTTATCGTTCCAGCACTTGGTATAGGGCCCAGTATCCTGAATGTGCAAACCAAATGTTTGAAAGAATGAATGGCTCTTCTTTAATCTACCAGTGGGGTTTTGAGGGTTGGGAGAAAGTGTTCTGTAGTGGAAATAGCATGGTTTTGGAGTTAGGTGGATCTTGGCCAGAATCCCAAGTCTAGCAGTGTTTTAATTTCCTAGGCTGCTCAAGCAAATACCATGCAAATGGATGGTTTAAACAATGGGAATTTAATGGTTCATGGTTTTCAGGCCAAGAAAAAGTCCAAATCAAGGTATCATTAAGGTGATGCTTTCTCCCAGAAGACTGTGGCATTCTGGGTTGGCTGTCGGTGATCTTTGGTCATGGGCTCCTCTGTCACAGGGCAATGCACAAGGCAGCCTCTCCTGGCCTCTCCCTTATCTTTTGGATTCCATTGATGTTCAGCTTTTGGCTGCTCCCTCTGTGGCTTTCTCTCTGTGTGTCTGAATTTCATTCTGCTTAAAAAGGACTCAGCAATAGGATTAAGTCCTATCCTGAATGAGATGGGCCACACCTGAACTGAACTAACCTCATCAAAAGGTCCTACTTACAATGGGTTTACACCCACAGTAATGGAATAAGTTTAAGAACATGTTTTCCTGGGGTACATACCTCCAAACCACCACAAGCACTTAACTGTCATGTAACCTTGAGTTTCTCATGTAACTTCTATAAGCCCCAGTCTCAAAATCTGAAAAATGAGGGTTGTAGTGGTGGTAATAATATTTATACTGTAAGGTATCATATAGTTATAAATAAAGCTCCTTGTGCAAAGTGTTCAAAATGTAGAAATTTTATCCCTTTACTGGTTATTCACACCATTCCCTGAAAATATTAATCCTAAAGAGCAACTGAACTTGCCTTAGTATATAAAGGAAAAATATTCTCAATATACTCTGAACCGATGGGGAAAAAAGTAAAATGGAAATTAAACCCTTTTATATTTTGCATAATTCTTGAATAGCTTGTGAGATATCTCTAGAAAGATTAAAGCTTTCTGCAAGGCAGCTCTGACTACACCTATCATTTCCCTTTGTATTAATGAAGAGCTCTGTAACAGCTCAGAGGAGTTGCATAATCGAGTCAGTATGCAGCTTTACTTTGTAAATGCTCAGATAAGCACATGGGAAACTTCAATTATGTCTCCTCTTTACCAGAAGTAACAACAATACAGCACAAGACACTGTAAGAAGCTTCTTTTCTCAAGGGTTCTCATTTTGGTGTTTCTATAATGAGATTAGCTCTTTTTTTAGCATTTGCTTTACACAGGCCTAGACATTCAGGTCAGCAGAAGAAACCAACCACCAACGAAGAAAGAAATGGCCTAATGAGCCCCAAATCAACTGCCCAAGCTTTGGCAAAATAGGCCAGCTCTTGCCCTGTCCATTTCCTAGTTAACCTTCAGCAGCGATGATCATGGTTGTTGCCTATGACCTGGGTCATCTCTTGAGCTTTTGCTGTCCCACAGCTCAAGTCCCCTCCATGGGAAGACTGACCCTACTGGAGCATGTCAGATGACCAAGCAGGAAAGCCAAGGGTCCTCTCTTTTGCAAGCAGTATATTACCTCTGGTTTCTTTGCTTTCATTGTATGGAATAGGAAACATAAACACCAGAAGGGATCTTTAATCCAACACTGTCCTTGTATAGATAAGAAACTGAGGCCTAGAGAATGATTACTATTTGTGGCGGATCACATCAGTATTTAGAAGCACAGCCAATGTCCCTTGCAGGTCCCATGGATATGTGCCCACCCTTTCATAGACTTCTTTTTATTTATTTATTTATTTATTTATTTTAAAGGTACTTAGATAACATAAATGTTACACAAAAAATATAGGGATTCCCATATGCCCCACCTCCCATACCTCCCACAACCTCCCACATAAACATCCTTCATTAATGTGGCACATTAATTGCAATTGATAAACATATCCTGGGGCTTTGCCATTAAGCATGGACCATAGTTCACATTGTAGACCACACTCTCTCCCACACAGTTCTGCATGTTATATGATGAAATAAAATGGCCTATATCTGTCATTGCAATGTCACTCAGGACAATTCCCAAGTCCTGAAAAAGCCCCTGTATTACAACTGCGTTTCCTTCTCCCTGCCCTCATATAGACTTCTATAACTTAAAGGAAACTGAGAAAGAGAACAGAGAAAATTCCAACTACATATTACCATAAGAAGTTTGAATAGGAATAGCATCTTTTATGCAAAGGACAATATGAAAAAGAGATGTGCACATACTTATAAATTTATAATTTATTTGTATTTATATACTTCTGTCTGCTTTTAAAAAAGAATCAACTCAGGAAAACACACATAAATTACATATACCATAGAATAGTCTAAAATAAAGGAGAAATTAGTGACACTAGTAGCATAACAACTATTAGTAACACAGGAGAAAATTGAGTGAGGAAATTGGAATAATTACAGTGATTATTAAATTTAACTCTGAGGTTTTTATCAGCCAATCCAAAAAAGAGAAGGAGAGAAAAGAAAAATAATGGGTTAAATAGTTTTCTGTTATCTAGTTAAAGGAATCATTCCAGTTCTTCCAGTGAAACAAAATGTTTCCTGGCACTGAAGTGTAAGTTGAATTTACAACATGGGTTTTTCTTCAAGGGATACTGGATAATGCAATGGACAATGACTTTGATGTCACCACACAGATGGTACAGAAATAGTCTTCTGTGCCAGATTGAGATATTCACTTTGAATAAAAGTACAATAAATTCTGTGAAGACTTTTTGAACTACTCTTGTAGGTTGGTATAAGGGTGATGGCAAAAAAAAAGCAATCTTGTAAGAGGAAGAATGATGTAGTTGGTATGTTAACATTTTAAATCCTGGATGCTTCTTTCCAAGCTAAAGGATTCAGTAGGACCATTTGCACACACACGTGTGGAAGTATACAGCTCCCTCAGCAGTCTCTACTAAGTTGGTGATGCAGGAGCCGTGTGCTGAGAACAAATGAGCCTCATTTACAGCTCTCTAAACTCGTTGTCCTGGCTACCATGAGTGGATGAAGGGACTTTGAAAGATACTCTCCTTGATGTGTTTTTAAAATCGAAAAACTAGAGATACAGCAGAGTTAAAAAATAATCTGTTTTTAAAAATCTGTTTCAGGCAGTAGGGGAAGTCGTGGCAACAAAGCTTATCAAAACAGGCGACCCTCTACCTGTCTCAAGGCACCAGGTCAAGAAATAGCATTGTCAAGCCTGGGGAACTGGAGTGGAAGGGGATGTGGGGCAGAGTAACCAGTGAGTTGAGCTGGGGAGGAGGAGAGGGGAAAGAGTAGGTCTAATAGACGGCCTCTCTGAGCTTGTGTCATGATTCACAGACCAACTCCGTGGGGCACGGGCAAGAGTACAAGTCAAGGCCCACATTCTATACACCTAAATATTGAAAAGTTAAATCAAGCTAACCAATGAGGAATAAAATACGTATATACCCGACTTTCATAAATATGCTTTAAGAATGAGCTGGAAGGCCAGGTTCAAGTTTAGAACCTCAAATTCTCTGAGTTCTGCACCAGCCCCTGAGCAGCCAGCTTCCCTCACACCTCTAGCTTTTTCCCTCATTGAAAAGGGCCACACACACACGTGTGTGGACACCTTAGCTGGGGTATCCAAGCTCCTTTCATCTTCCTTACACAGCCATCCCTTGGGCCCTAGGGGTGCACAGAGCAGTGGCAAAGTCCCCCTAGGGAAGAAGGACCCAGGGAAACGGCCTGTGCAAACCCTGAAATGAGCTCAAGACATTTGGGCAGAGGATTCTGGGATCCCAGGTATTAAAATTGTTGTTTAGAGATGGGGTCAGGGGATCCAGGTGGTTCCGGTGACCTGGAAAAAGTGTTCCTGGGGGTAGTCTGAAAGTATTCCTGAGGGTTCAAATACTGGTTTTAAGGACATTCCGGATGCACTTTCTGTCACCAATACCTCACCTCCTTACCTCCATTGTGCAGCAGAGTTGATTCAGCTAATCTGGTTCTCTGGTGTGGGTCTTGTCCTCCCTCATAGCTCCATGGAATTCCCTCTAAAGCTGCTTATTAGTCACAGAGGACAATATTCACAGATGAAGGAGGGCCTGGGGTCCTCTCCTACTAGAACTCACAATAAAAACAGAACACTTCTCTGCTCTGTGTTTCCACTCAAGGCAGCGCCTCTGGCTGGGTCTACTAGCTGCCTCAGCCCTGTGTTCACACAGGCTCCTCCATTCCTACCCAGTGGTCTGTGGAGAGCTGCACCATACCCTGGGCTACATGTGGCCTACCTGGCATGGCAGCACCCAGTTCTGCTCACATGGTCTGGCTACTCTGGATGTTATAGCAATCTTGACTATAATAATATAATATATATATTATATATAATCAGATGTATTATATATAATCAGAGCCTTTTCTTTTTTTAAATATAATTTTTATTTTTATTTTTTAAAAGATAATTAGATTACATAAATGTTACATAAAAAGTGTAGGGGATTCCCATATGCCCATCAACCCCTCTCACATTTTCCCATATTAACAACAGCTTTCACTAATGTTGTACATTTGTTACAATTGATGAACACATTTGGGAGCATTGCCACTAAGCATGGATTATAGCTTACAGTGTAGTTTACACTCTCTTCTGCATAATTTTGTAAGTTATGACAAGATATTTGATGGCTTGTATCTGTCATTGCAATGTCATTCAGGACAATTCCCAAGTCGCAAAAATGTCACCATATTACACCTGTTTTTTTCTCTCTCCCTCCCTCAGAACCTCCTGCGTCTGCATCAATGATAAAACAGTGCCTCTTCTTAATAACACCTGAAAGATTTCTTTCTCTTTGGACTTTACAATGATAACAAATGAATGAACTGAGAGTATGGGCTTTCAAACAGACCTGAGTTCAAAATCCAGATCTGCCACTTATTAGCTTTGTCAA
>JAQZBX010047849.1:0-11994 GCA_029593785.1 Cabassous unicinctus | reverse complement strand
CTACTCCTTTTATTACAACATGTAGTCCAAAGGCATTTCTAATTCTTAAAAGAGCTACTCCTTCCTGCCACATAAATTTGACCCAGTTTATGGAAATTACTCACCACCCATGAAGGCACTTCTTGGCCTAAACTGGACCTCAGCATCCATCTCAACACCAAGCTCCTAGCAGCCTCTACTTTGTTTCAGAGCTGGCATAAGACAGTAACCTTATCTTGCCTTCTCTGCTTTGGGATTTCTCAAGTAAGAAGAAACTGAAAGTGGAGGTCAAAGAAAGAAGGCTTTTGCCCACCATCATCTAACAAAGTCCTGATGGTCCAAAGATCATCTCAATACCTGTTCTTTTAAGTTTTTCTTCAGGTCCTCTATTCTAAAAATCTCAGTCCCTTAATCTGAGATGCTGTGTAGTGTTTGGCTTATGCCATTCAAGGGCACATATATAACACAGTGATTTGTAGAATAATTACGTGAGCATTTCTATTATCTCCCCTATGTTTTTATTCTTTTAATGCAACTTTTATTTTTGGAACATTTATTATGTGCCTGACTCTGAGGGTACAGGACAAAAATCTCTGCCCTCAAGTTGCCCACAGACATAAATTATCATAAAATGACTTAAATAAAATAATGTGAACTTAATTAATCCATATCTTTATATGCCAATAACTATATATAATGAAATAATATAAAGAGATTAAAATTTTAAATTATAACTAGGGAAAATATATATTAAAATGGGATGATTGAGACATGGAAAATGTGGGAGGAGGAGGCATAAAACAAATATTTATTTATATATAATTCCACATTAAAAACACCTGGCTTAGGCCAAAGTGAAAAGGGACTCAAAAAAATAAGAGAAAAAAAAAGGGGGTCTCGAACAGCAAGAAAATGTGTGAGATCATATACCATGGGTAATGAGGCACCACAGAGAATTTTTCAAGTATGGAGTTAGAGGTATCACTTCTTATTTCAAGAAAATTTTGGTAGCAGATTGTAAATTCTCTGTTTGCAGGGACTGTGACTTACTTATTTCCCATCTTCCTGCCACAGTGATTTATACTTAGTATGTGTTCAATAAATGTACAAGGGAGTTGCCTGAATGTTAAATGGATCTTAAGGTGGAATGAGAAGATATGAAAAGTAAGAACATGGGTTCTAGGAGCAAAAACATCTGCTTCAAACTTTTGCCCAGATCCATCCTTTTGGGAATACTGTGAGATGAGGAGGTAGCCCATGGTTAATTATTAAGAACTGTGCAAACTGTGAGATTTGGAAAAGCCTTTGACAGTGGACCTGCCTGATATTTTGTCTTTTCAGACTCCATGTCCACTAGAATAACAACTTCTACAAGTTCTAACAAAGTGTTTGAGTCAAGGTGAAAGTATTCCAGAGCCAATGCATACGAATTTGTTTTTGCCTAAGGATGAACTTCATCCAACAGTAAGGAAAGGCAAGTGCGTCTCTTCTCAGATGTCATAACGTCTAAATGCACCAGTATTGGCATTTCACATAAAGAGCAGTGCAATCAGTAAAATTAATTTAAAAGAAATTAAAATCCATCTGCTCATGTGACCACTATTTGAGATAAGTATTCATCAAAAGTCTCCAAGTAGAGACCCTCACATCATAAAACCCTCAAAACTCCCACATTGAAGTACTCAGGTTTGAGAAATGGAAATTCTTATTATGTAGGATTATAGGCAAAAGGATGAAGTCATGAATGAATTCCCTCAAGTCATTCATCAAGCTACTTTATTAAACACTAAAATTAAACAATAAGAGATTATTCACAGTATTCTATCCACTTTAACCTCTTAATAGTGGGTACTATTTAATACATTTTAACCTAATAATAATAACTGGTTTCTACATATCATCCTTTGCTTTTTAAGATTTTGGGGCCCTACCCTCTCCTATACTTTCAGATGTTGATAGCACCTTTGCCTGTATTTATTGCAGTAACGTGACTTCCAAAGCATCATTCTCTCTTTGTTTTGCCCACGCAGTGATCAAGCCTTTCTAATTCCATGACTCTGTATTGCCAAGGGAGTTTTCTGCATCTCATTATAGTCCATAAGGCAGGGGTTCTTAAACTTTTTTGTTCCGCAGACCCTTTTGCCTTTCAGGTGAAAACCATAGACCCCTTCTCAGAATGTAGCAGCAGATAGTTTTATGGCACTCAACATGGGCATGTCTTCAAATTAAATTTTAGGATTATTCAAAATTATGGTTTACAACTTTCCCATAATTTCAGTACATGATAACCTGACATGGTTCAACATCTTTTCAAACAGTCATTTTTGGCAAACATTCAGAAATTCGAGTTTTCCCACAGCATCATAAAACCATCTCTGCCATCCTTACCAACCTTATTGCAGGCAATTATCCACTGCACTCAGAACATGTCACATCAAAACAAAAATCATACTAAGTCCACACTACACTGTGTATTATTTAACAAATATATCACAGCTGCACCAACATATCCCCACAAGAAAAATGTTTTTTTTTTTTTAACTTTTCAATTCAAGCTCACAGATGCCCTGAAATCCCCTGGTTTAAGAACCCCTGCCCTCAGAGGAATCTTAGATACTAGAGATGGAAAAATGATTGAATGATGTAAGTTAAACCACAAAGCATTGTAGACTAGGTTTTCCCTAAGTTGCCTTCCCAGTGCACATAGCATTAGTTCCTCATAGGACCCAGAGGTACAATACAAGTTCTCTTTTGCAAGCTTGAGCTCCTTCCTCCTGAGTTATAGCTCTTAGCCTGCCTCCTCCAATATCTTCACTGGAGACCACAGGCCCTTTGGGCTTCCCTCAACTTATTCCTCCCAGGTCACAGCACAAAGGCCACTGCTCACTTTCTTTCAGCTCCCTCTATATTTATATTTCTATCTCTATATCTGCATCTATATCTGTGCTTATATTTATAAAAGATTTATTTTAAGGAATTGGCTCCCATAATGTGGGGTTGCCAACTGTGAATCTGTAAGGTAGGCCAGCTAGCTGGAAACTCAGACAGAATTTCATGCAGTCTTGAGGAAGAATTTCTACTCCAGGAATCATGAGTTTTTCCTCTTCAGGTCTTCTTCAACTGGTTGGGTGAGTCCCACCCACATTATGAAGAATAATTTACTTAAATTCAACAAAATTTTAGATGCTAATCCCATCTAAAGAACACTCCCTTGGGTAAGTGCTTGATTAAATAGCTAGGTACTGTAGCCTAGCCAAGTTGACTAACCATCACAACCCCCTTTCCTATTCAGAACCCTGCCTTCTCTTTTTATTTATTATCCCCAGTAGAAGTTAATAGTAATTTCCTACAGTTGAAGACAGTGAAGAGTTTTAAGGTCATCAATATGCCACTGTCAGAATTTCACATAAAAAGAATCTGTTGCAAATTCCCCTTTTGGCCTTTAATATCCACTCTCTGACCATCTCCATCCTGCTTTGAGCCTCTCTGCACAGGTCTACGTGGACTTCTGTTGAGCGTAGCAATTGGGCTTCCTGGTGCTCTGGTGTCTGAATGGTTTGGCCTATGCAAGGCATTCACAGGAGGTTAGAGAGCAGGAAGCAAGAGATATGAGGGCATGTACTCCCTGGTTCCCTCTCTCCCTGGTAGTGCTCTGCCAAGGATGTGTTCTTCTACCTACAGCCACTTCTCCTGCCAGGAGGAGCTCTCCAAAGCTAAGCTCTCTCCAATCTAACAACCTGCTCTTCTCCTTGCCCCTTCCTGCCTGGGGAGGTAGGTTCCCCCATTGCTAGACTTGGGGAGCTTCACGGTTTATTGGTGCACCCTTCCCACAACCTGCAAATACCCCTATCATTAAACTCTCCTCAATCCTCCCTTTTGAGTGTGCCATTTATTTCCTGCTGGGACCCTGAGAGAAGAATTTGCATTTGAGAGAGGTGCTTCCAAATTCAAGCACATTTGTGGATTTTTCATTGAGTAGAAGCTCTATGCAGCAGAGAAACACATAGCCACCTTCTGAACAGACCTTGAACCTGGAGCACAGTGCACTCCTCCTGACCTAGAGTTTAATACTTATATAATCTCTGAAACAATTTGTCTTAATTATAGTAAATGAAAGCAGGCTTTGTTTCAGTGTTTAAATCTTAAACCAACCTTGGGTACACTCTAATCTGTCTGCTTCTGATCAAGGTAAACAATTTTAATTGGGTTCTTGAATACATATGCAAGCAGAAACTTGATTAAAGATGTGTTAACTGTTATCTGCTATAGAAATGTGCTAGAATTTTATATATAATTACACTACCTACACTTCACATTGCATTTTGCTTTTATATTTTCCTTCTAGTTTATAATCAGATTTTAATATATCATGAAAAAAAATGTGTTTTAATTTACTGACTTATTTTTTAACCCAAATTTGAATTAACATTCAGATTAGAATTTGAATCTCCTCATGAGCAAGATAAGATTTAAGTCCATTTTTTTCAAACTTTTTGACAGTGCCTCACATCACAACCTAGACACACAATTTTATACACTCAGATCTATATATGAGTAACTATAATAAAAGTTTTATTAAACCGTAACTTTACTGCATGTAATATATCCTAATATTTGATATCCTATTCTATTTAGAAAAATATGCTTGCAACTGCCCATTAAAATGAGTGTCTAACCCTCCCTGCATAAAATGTTTAGTTTGAAAAACATAGATTTAAGCTAATTGACAGGTAAGCAGAAAGAAAAGGCATCATGTTAAAGCAAAGAGTTAGCAAAACTCAGGAGTTAGCAAAATTAAAATTAATTAAACTTAACATTTAATTAAACTTTCTAAAATTTATTTAAAGGAAATTAAAATATAAATATTTTCTATAGTAATGTCTACTCTTAAATAATTTCATGAGCACTAGGGTGATACTTTATTTCATTGAAATAATTGTCATTATTATTACTTTCATTTCAACCTACATGACAAAGCACATTTCAAGACAGAAACATTTAACTTGCCTCTAGACAGTTTTCCTCTCAGAAGAAAATATCAGTGTGTTCTGCCAAACTCCTAAGAATCTAAATGAAGTGGAAAATTTTCCGGTTTTGAAAATGGCTTTCTCAGATCACTCTATTATCTGTGAACAAGCCATGATCACCACTTTTAATTTAAAAATTTAAGGCATTTATTGATAATTCACATTTCTAAAAATTGAGAATCACATAAGCATAACCAAGACTCACTCACCCTTGGAGGACAGAGTACCTGTAAATGTTTTTCCTTAGAATTAATGTGTGAGCATCCTCACCCATTCTAGGGTCCCACGTTTGCTTACTTCTTATAAGGCAGAGGAAATGAGCCAGAAGATTCATGCCGAAGAAGGTCACGACAAATTGAAAGCTGCTTGATGCTAATGGTTTGAACATTCTGGTTTGCAACTCTGAGAAATAATATCACATAAACATTTTCAAATCCCTATTGTCAGCTAATGTATACTGTCATTATTCTTTGAAATTGAATCTTGCCTGTGGTAAGGTGGGGATATGCATGTCCTCCAAGGGTCCCGAATCTGTCACTTCTAATAGTAACACATTCTACAGAGATAAACAAATGGATAAAAACTTTAATGAAAATTAAATTGATTTGTATGGATTGTAAGCATAGAAAAGAGCATGGATTCCATGAAGGATTTTAGAAATATCATAGCCTTCTTCTGGGCAGCAACTCTAAATAAGGTGCAACCCTGGGACTTGAAATCTGAATGGAAAAAACAATGCATGCTTCACCACATTCTTCCTTCCCTCTACCTTGATGACCTGAAAGTCCAGGCTGGGTCCAAGACTGAAGTTAATGGCAAGATGGTGGCAGAACCTCCCCAGTCAGCCATCAATAGGACAGGGAAAAAACCTTTGTTGTTTTAAGCCTCTGGCATTTGAAGTTGACTTTTTTTATCTCAGCATAATAGGATTCATATAATTATCTATAAGAGTTATCTAGAAACATTTTATCTGAAAACAACTCATCTCTCCAGCAACTCAAAGTAGTTTTTTTTTCCTTTCTGAGGTGTTTGAAGCTAAAAGATTTAATAAAAGAGCTTTAAAAAGAAATATTTCCACTTACCCGATCCAAAAAATAAACAGAAATTCTCTTCCAGAGGAAGACATCTTATCTTACAGTTTAATTTCTATTAAGGAAGAAAATGTATTTAGGAATTCCCAATTTAGGTTTCATAAAACAAGACTTTCTAACCTGTAAGCTATCAGCCATCAAGCAGACCACCTTTAAGCAAGAGAAAAAAAGGCTGAGGGAAATGGATGTGGCTCAAGCAGTTGGGTGCCCACCTACCAAATGGGAGATCCCAGGTTCAGTTCCCAGTGCCTCCTAAAGAAGACGAGCAAGACAGCTGACATGACGGGTTGGCACGTGAGCTGATGCAACACGATGATGCAGTGAGATGACACAATGAAGAGACAAAATCAGGAAAAATGAGAGACATAACAAGTGGGAGCAGAGATGGCTCAAGCCATTGGGCATTTCTCTCCCACATGGGAGATCCCAAGTTTGGTTCCTGGTGCCTCCTAAAAAGAAGATGAACACACAACAATCAGACACAGAGAGCAGACAGTGAGCACAAACAACAAGGGCAGGGGAAGAAAAATAAATAAATAAAATAAATCTTAAAAAAAAAAAAAGATTGGGCCATCTTAGAGCATGTGAACTGAGTAAATGTTTCTAGGTCTCATCTACTAACAGGCCTATGGTCTCCAGGCAGAGTTCACACATTGTTCTTCTGCCTGGGAAACCTTGCTTTGCATGGGGCCTTACCAAAGTAAATATGTGCCATGTCCTATCACATTTAAAGAATTTTTTAAAAATGCATTCTTTAAATGATTCCACTCCAAACTAAATATCATCTTGCAAGCAAAGTTTACAGAGCCATAACAATTGCAAAGTACCACCACACTAAAAGTTTCATTTAAATCAATGTTCTCATCGAAAAGCTAGGAAATGTAATAAGCTTTTTCCCTTTCCTAGCAGTGAAGAAACCACCCTCTTGATTCTGAATAACATAAAACTTCCAATGGCCAATAAAAAAATCAACTGTCTATACTGAACAACTCTTCCCATCAATTCAAGGACATACTAAGAATGGCCATAAAATTTGATCAGTTCTACAACTCATTTATCAAAATTTGTCTGAATACCATATAAATATACTATTCATTGCCCAACCATTTTTCTAAGTAGCTGTGTCTACTCAAAGAGTAAAATCCTTAAAGCAGTAAGGGCTTTGAAATCTTGGCCAGTATGAACTCTGACAAAATCGAGGAGAAATTTGTCATATACACTCATAATCAAAGACTTAGGTGGTATTTGGGCTCTGGGCAAGCAGAAGACTTTCTCCATATTCCTTCTTCAAAAGAGAAAAATATAGATGGTGTGGCACCTCATAAAATTGTCTAAACCAGTGATACATCTCACCTATATGAAATGTATTATCTTCTCCACACACGTTAGAGGTCATTGTTTTGTTATTCTTATAACACCCAGGAATAAGCTCTTTCATTTTGGAGATATGGTGATGTCTTTATAAAAAGGAAACAAATTATCCTGATTATTTAACATGCCACATGTCCTTGGTCTTTACAAAAGCTTGTACAACCTTCCAAGGAAATTTCAAGCTACATGCATGCATCATTTGTAATTACAGAAAACTCACTCAGAACTAGAAAACCTGATTGAATCTGAGAATATCGAAAAGCATATCAAGTGCCTTTCTGAAGGTGTTGGCTCCCACAAAATCCCAAGTCAATTGGCCAACCACTTTCACCCTTAATTTTCAAGCTCATGTGTATGTTAAGGGAATTCAATCTGTATGTTTCTGAATCATGGAACCTGAACCCATTAAGATTTTAGATTGTAAGAGCTTTCTAAATCCCAAGATGGCTTATGAGACTTTTTATAGCCTGTTTATTTTGAAACAAAGAAGCACATTTTGCCAAAAGTAAACAAAATTTATAAGTAAGAAGCTTTGAGGCATAGGTAAAACTAGGGTTCAAGAAAGTTTATGCACATCCCACCTGCACAAAACTCATTAGTCGGATCCTCTGGTTTATGCTATCCAAAGTAGAAATAATGGCACCTTGGGCCAATAAATAGTGATTTTTATAAACATAGTCTACAATATTTGAGAACAGCAGAGCTCTTGTGCTTGAGGCAATAGTCATTCAATAGAATCACATATGTATTCTTTTTTTAGCTCAGACAACTTCAAAAGTGAGTGTGGCTGATTTTAAGTTAAAATAGTGTGACGATTTCAGTTTTATGTATATAAACTCTGAACAGCTCTTGGCAAAAACTTCATTAATGCACAGGCTATTAATTCTGAACTTATGGTTTGGGTTAAAGTTTACTTTAAACAAACTATCGAAAGGAGTTTGAAAACAAATTGACATAATAAGGAAGAGTAGGGTAGAGGCTTATTTCATCTATTTATGATAACTGTTTTTAAAAAGTACCTCCTATTTACACAAACAACATAAATTCATTATTAATAACTATATTTATTGAAGATCATTGCTAAAATATTTAATTGTCAAAATTTATTATATCTAGTCGTGTATACTTGATAGAAACAAATTGTAATTTATTTAATTAATCTATCATTTGAGTTTGCCATTCCTCTTCAATTTGCCTGAATTAGTGATTTGTATAGCCCTGATGTCAGAAATTTCTTAATTCAAACAGATTCTGAGATTCAAAACTGTACCACTTTGTGATTTAGCCACAAGAATTCCAACATATTCTGATTCAGAATACTTGTATAAACACCCTAGAAACCACCCCAACCATATTTTCTACCTTCCCCCGGCATGGGACATGACTCTGGGGGATGGGCCTCGCTGGCACTGAGGGATTGTTACCAAGCACCAACTAACAATGTATTTGGAAAAAGACCTTGACCAAAATGGGGAAATAGTAAAAACAAATGAGTTTTTATGGCTAAGAGATCTCAAAGTGGGTTGGGTAGTCATTCCAGAGATTATACTTATGCACATCTCAGGAGGATCTTACTGGCTGCCACAGTAAACAATGTCTTAAGCAGATATGCTCCTGAAGGTTCTAGAGAATCTGGACACTATAAGCCAGGCAGACAACCCCAGGAAATCAACACCCCATTTATAAATCAAAGAATGGCCAGCACAGTCCATGAAAAGACGTGAAAATGTTAAGGGCCTATAAGTATAACAAAAGACACAATGCATCTGTAAGAATAGAGAATAATTAAAAATGTATACCATTAACAAATAAATATTTATTAA
The DNA here is from genome assembly GCA_029593785.1 of Cabassous unicinctus. Taxonomy (NCBI): domain Eukaryota; kingdom Metazoa; phylum Chordata; class Mammalia; order Cingulata; family Chlamyphoridae; genus Cabassous; species Cabassous unicinctus. The sequence continues at coordinate 2,703 of JAQZBX010047849.1, read as the reverse complement.
ACACATAATTGTAAACAAAACAAAGGGACAACATACAATACAGAGAAAAATAAATATTAATACAGTAATTTATATTGATATTACATATAAGTTAAAAATTTGATAGCAATTAAGGATGTAGAAGATAAAAGAGATTTTAATTATTTGAATAAATTAATAAAGAATGATGAATTTGTGAGAATTCCTTACTAATTTAATTGTATAAAAGAGTTTGAACTTTAATATATGAAAAATCATTGAAGAAAATGAGCAAATATAATTCTACAATTAAAACATTAATATAAATTAAAAGAATACAAATCAATTGAAGGCAAAAATATGTCTAACAAAAATTGCTTAAATTTAAATTAAAATAGTAAATACAGGAACATTAAGACCAGATCACTGCTTTTCTCTTTCCTCTCTTTCACAATCCTTTTCTAGATTTGCATCCATTTTGCTTCAGATTTGGTGTCAGGCTCCTGAAAAGTAATTATTGAACTGATCCATTACTCAATAATCTCCCACAGGAGACAGTAGATGCTTGTAGAGGCATTCTAGGGCTACTGACAGTAAGATTTAGTCTGACAGAGGCAGTCACTAGTTAGGCTTTCTCTTAAATTCTGTCCCTGACAGCAATGAATGAACCACCACGTATCTGATTCTAGCGACACTGAGCAGGCACTTCAGTCCCTCTACAGTCTGAGTTTTCCCAGATTTTGGAACAAGAAAGACTTCTTCTACCCTAAAGAAACTATCATCAAGGGAACACCTGAACTTTCAAATAATAACTTCAAACCTATTGGTTGATAGCTGGAATGTGGTAGAATAGCCCTGTGAGTCTTGAAAATGTTATTTAACCTCTCTAAGCATATTTGTTTTTCTAAAAAAATTGGTATGGTGGTGCTTAAACTATTATAATTATTATTTTTTAGTAGGTACCAGGCATTGAGCCCAGGACCTCATACATGGGAAGCAGGTGCTCAACCACTTGAGCTACATCTGCTCCTTGTTAAGTTATTTTGAGAATTATATATGTTAGGGCACTCATAAATGACAGCACCCTCAGCAGCACAGTGAACAGCTGTCTAGTGCTCTGAGGTTGTGTTGTCTTCATCAACTGACCCATCCTGCTCCTTGGTTGGTATTGCCCCTCAAGTCGATGCTGCCAATACTGTTCAGGCAAGAAGCACAGACCCTGGGAATCATCGTCATTTCCATGCCAAAATTTATCTCATGCTTAAATCGTATGCCTCCTATTTTCAGATATCCATCAACCTCATTATCAATTTCACTGTTGCATTTTAGGGCCACCATCATCTCACGTCCACACAATTGCAGCTGCCATCAGTTTCTTCCTACTCTGGTCCATTCTTCATATAACATATTGAGTTACTCTTTGGGTCTCAGTTTTCTTCAGAATGAGTTTCACTGTCGTGAGCATAACATACATTCATGGCTTCACTCTCAACCTCTCCCTGTCTCTCCAATCTCTTGGTCCTATACAATGTTCACACAACAACCATGACAAATGTCTGTCTGAATGAGCTTTTTTTTCTTCTTTTCCTGATTAATATCTACTAATCCTTCAAGATTTTGTTCAAAAGTCACCTTCTTCTTACCCCTGCCATGTGAGCTAGAGTTATTGACTTCTCCCTATTATGTTACCTAGTAACACTTTTATTTTAAATATCTGTAGTTTTCTTCCACCACCAGACTGTCAAATCTATAATGGAGAGACTCTAATTCACTTAATGAACAAGTGAAAGAATAGACAGTTGAATATAAGAAGGTTGAGCTTTTCTCTCCAAAAACCTTTTCCATGTTTTTTTTAGATCTTGTGATGATCCTTTGGAAATTGTTAAAAGACAAGATTTTCCATCTTATATTTTCTCTTATATTTAATGGATGCTCCAATTGCTGTTACTATTTCTTTTCTAATAGTTTTATAATCATGTAATACAATTAAGGTTGTAGTCAATTAGTATAACAAGCAATTAAATATTACTTAAGAATTACTGCGACTACTGTCCCTGCCCCTTCTACCCCATTGTTTCCACGACTGGTATTGCCGGCTACAATTTTTATCACTTTTTTTTTGAAACAGTAAATAAGATACTAGTCACATCTCCCATAGTAAGCTCATGGGGTAGAGGTTATGATTACCATTTTAAAACTCAGAAAGCTGAAGATCAGAAGATTGAAAACAATTGTGCAGGTCACACAGTGAACAGGAAGCAAAGTCAAGGCTGGTATGTACTCGAGATCCCAGTTCCCTTGTGCTGTCTACATACTCTCTCCTTCATTTTAAGTGACATTTCTGTGAGCCTTTCTTTTGCCTGGATTCAACTTTCTATTTTTCCATGAATAGATTTCAGTCTCTATTCTTTAGATTTCCAAATTTTTATAACATGTACAATGTGAAATTTTAACTTTGTCAATCTGTTTTCTTCATGATTTTCACTTGTTTTATTAAAACCCTCTGATATATCTTTCTGGTTGTTGTTTCCTCTTTTCTGTATACTTTTTCATCCATATTTTCAGGTCTGCATTAGATAATGAATTATGGAAACTAGATATATAAAGTAGCAGCTTTTCTATTTGCTTAATATAAAATTTTAACTCAACTTATGGAGATGAATAAGTAAGGCTCTCACATCATTTTATCAAGTAACAGAGTTTTAAAAAACTTGAAATATCAAGTTGCAAAATAATAATCTTAAT
>JAQZBX010047848.1:0-20367 GCA_029593785.1 Cabassous unicinctus | reverse complement strand
CTTTCTCCCCAACCCCATGGGGCATATGACACTCCCCTGTCTTTTCTCATGGGATGACAAGATTCATAGTTACATGCGCAGGGTATTCTAACCTGCCCTTCCTAATCTAGCCACCTGTTAACCCTGCACCACCAAACCCAATAATATCACTACCCACCTTTCATATCCTTCAATATGTAACTATATTCTATCACTTTACCATAGATTATGTCTGTATGGGTAATGGCTCGCAATCTACCCTTCTCTCTCTCTCCCTTGTTAAACTATCTTTCAGACAGTGGTTCTCAGAGACTGTTAACTTTCCTCAATTCAAATCAGTGAGGTCATAAACTGTTCATCCTTCAAGGCCTGGCTTGCTTCACTCAACATAAGGTCTTCAAGATTCATCCATGTTATGCCATGTGTTAGCATTTTATTCCTTCTAACAGCTGAGTAATATTCCATTGTATGTATGTATCACATTTTGCTTATCCATTCACCTGTTGATGGGCACTGGGGTTGATTCCAGTTTTCGGCAATTGTGAACAATGCCGCTATGAGCATTGGTGTGCATTTAACTGTTCATTTCTTCACTTTCAATTCTTCTGGTTATATACCCAGTAGTGGAATCGCTGGATCATACAGAAGGTCTATTGTTAGTTTTCTGAGGAATCACCAAACTGTCCTCCACAGTGGCTGGACCATTCCAAAATCGCACCAGCAGTGGATGAGGGTTCCTAATCCTCCACATCCTCTCCAACACTTAGAGTATGCTATTTTTTAATACCTGCCATTCTCATGGGTGTAAGATCGTATCTCATTGTGGTTTTGATTTGCATTGCCCTAATAGCTAGCGATGTCGATCATTTTTTAATTTGCTGTTTATTCATTTGTATTTCTTCCTTGGAAAAGTGTCTTTTCAGGTCACTTGCCCATTTTTTACATAGGTTGTTTGTCTTTTCATTTTTGAGGTGTACGATTTCTTTATATATGCAGGATATTAGGCTACTATCAGATATACGGTTGCCAAATATTTTCTCCCATTGGGTTGTCTGCCTTTTATTTTCTTAATAACATCCTCTGAGGTGCAGAAGTTTTTAATTTTGATGAGATCCCATTTATCTATTTTTTCTCTTGCTACTCGTGCTTTGGGTGTGAAGTTCATGAAACCATTTCCTATTACAAGGTTCTGTAGATACTTCCCTACATTATCTTCCAAGGTCTTTATGTTTTTGGCTCTTATATTTAGATCTTTGATCTATATTGAGTTGATTTTTTTATTAGGTGTGAGATGGTATTCCTCTATCATTTCTTTGGATATGAATATCCAGTTCTCCAAGCACCACTTGTAAAACAGGCCATTCTCTCCCACCTGAGTGGTCTTCATGGCCTTGTCGAATATCAGATGACTGTATATATGAGGATATATCTCAGAACTCTCAATTCGGTTCCATTGGTCAGTAGGTCTTTCCTTGTGCCAATACCACACAGTTTTGATCACTGTAGCTTTGTAGTATATTTTAGTGTCAGGTAATGTGATATCTCCAACTTCATTTTTCTTTTTCAATGTGTCTTTGGCAATTTGGGGTCCCTTAACTCTCAAATTTATTTTGTGTTTATTTTTTCCAGTTCCTTAAAAATTACAGTGTTGATTTTTTTTTAGGATTGCATTAAATCTGTAGATTAGTTTCGGTTGGATAGACATCTTGTTGATGTTTAGTATTCATATCCATGAACAGAGAACATTTTTCCATTTATTTAAGTCTTTTTTTATTTCCTTTACCAGAGATGTATAGTTTTCTGTATATAAGTCCGTTACATCTTTAAATTTATTCCTAGTTATTTGATTCTTTTAGTTACTATTGTAAATGGTATTTTTTTCTTGATTTCCTCCTCAGATTGCTTGTTATTGATGTACAGAAATATTCCTGATTTTTGAGCATTGATATTATAGCCTGCAACATTACTGAACTCCTTTATAAGTTCTAGAAGTTTTGTTGTAGATTTCTCAGGGCTTTCTAGGTATAGGATCATGTCGTCTGCAAATAATGAAATTTTTACTTCTTCTTTTCCAATCTGGATGTCTTTTATGTCCTTTTCTTGCCTCAGTGTTCATGCAAGTACTTCTAAGACAATGTTAAATAAGAGTGGTGATGGTGGGCATCCTTGTCTTGTTCCCGATCTCAGAGGGAAAGCTTTCAGGATTTCACCATTGAAAATGATGTTAGCCTTGGATTTTTCATATATATCCTTTATCATATTCAGAAAGTTTCCTTCTATTTCCTATTACAAAAAAGATATTTTGTAGTGTTTTTATCTGGAAAAAGTGCTGTATTTTGTTGAATGTTTTTTCTGCATCTATAGAGATGATAATGTGATTTTTTTCTTTCAATCTATTTATGTGGTGTATTACATTGATTGATTTTCTCATATTGAACCATCCTTGCATACCCGGGATGAAACCCATTTGGTCATGGTGTATAATCCTTTTGATATGTTGTTGAATACGATTAGAAAGTATTTTGTTGAGGATTTTAGCATCTAGTTTCATTAGAGAAATTGGTCTGCACTTTTCCTTTTTTGTGGTATCTTTGTTTGGTTTTGGTATTAGGGTAATGTAGACATCGTAGAATTAGTTAGGCAGTATTCCTTCTACTTCTATTTTTTGGAAGAGCTTAAGCAGAGTTAGTGTTAGCTCTTTCTGGAATGTTTGGGAGAATTCAGCTGTGAAGCCATCTGGTCCTGGGCTCTTCTTAATTGGAAGGTTTTTGATGACTTAGTCTCTATGTTTACTTGTAATTGGACTGTTGAGTTCATCAATTTCTTCTTTCATTAGTGTAGGCTGTTGGTGAGTTTCTAGAAACTTGTTCATTTCCTAAAATTATCATTCTTGTTGGCATATAATTTTTCAAAGTATCCTCTTATGATACTTTTTATTTCTGTGGGGTCAGAAGTGATATCCCCTTGCTCTTTTCTTATTTTGTGTATAAGCATCTGTTCCTTATTTTTCTTTTTTAATCTGGCTAAGGGTTTGTCAACTTTATTGATATTCTCGAAAACCAGCTTTTGGTTTTGTTTATTTTTTCTAGTGATTTCTTATTCTGTATTTCATTTAGTTCCACTCTAATCTTTGTTATTTCCTTCTTTCTACTTCCTTTTGGTTTAGTTTGTTTTTGTTTTTCCAATTTCTCCAACTGTGCAGTAAAGTCTTCAATTTTAGCTCTTTCTTCTTTTTTAATATATGTATTTATGGCTATGAACTTCCCTCTCAGGACTGCTTTCACTGCATCCCATAGGTTTTGATATGTTTTGTTGTCATTTTCATTAGTTTCAAGGAAGTTCCTGATTTCTTTTGATACTTTTTCCTTGACCCACTGTTTGTCTAAGAGTGTGTTGTTTAACTTCCATATCCTTGTGCCTAACATGTTTCTCTGTCCCTTAGTGAATTCCAATTTCATTCCATTGTGGTCAGAGAAATCATTTTGTATAATCTCAATCTTTCTGAATTCATTGAGAGTTGTTCTGTTACCTGGCATGTGGTCTATCTTGGAGTATGATCCATGTGCACTCGAACAGAAGGTAAATCCTGCTGTATTTGGGTGTAATGTTCTGTATCAGTTTATTAGGTCCAGGTCCTCTAATGTATTGTTCAGAGTCTTTGTTTCTTTATTGATTCTCTGTCTTGATGATCTGTCTAATGATGATAATGGTGTATTAAAGTCCCCTGCTATAATTGTAGAGGCATTTATTTCTCCACTTAATTTTTCCAGAGTTTGCCTCATGTAATTTGAGGCACCCCAATTAGGTGCATAAATGTTTGTGATTGTTCTCTCTTCTTGAGAGATTACCCCTTTTACTAATATATAGTGTCCATCTTTGTCTCTTACAATAGTTTTGCATTTAAAGTCTGTTTTGTCTAATATTAGAATAGCTACTCCTGCCCTTTTTTGGCTATTGTTAGCTTGTAAAATTGTTTTCCAGCCATTCACTTTCAGCCTCCTTGAATCCCTGGGTCAAAGGTGGGTTATTATAAACAGCAGATAGATGGATCATATTTCCTTATCCATTCTGCCAATCTTTTTCTCTTGATTGGTGAATTTAATCCATTAAAATTCAGTGTTATTACTTGTAATGAATTTCTTACTTCAGCCATATTTCTTTGGGTTAATGTATGTCATATGTTGTTTTGTTTCTATCTTTGTCTTTTTAGTTGTTTTTAAACAGTCCACCAACTCTCTATCCCTTGTTTTTTCCTTTCAACTTGTAGAACTTCCTTTAGTATTTCTTCAAGTGCAGTTTTTTTATTGACATACTCTCTTAATTTCTGTTTATCTGTGAATATTTTAAAGTCTCTATCATTTTTGAATGCCAGTTTTGCTGGATAGATAATTCATGACTGGAAGTTTTTTTCTTTTAGTATTTTGACTATGTCATACCACTGTCTTCTTGCCTCCTTGGTTTCAGCTGAGATATTAGCACTTAATCTTATTGTGCTTCCCTTGTATGTGATGATTCTCTTTTATCTTGCTGCCTTGACTATTTTCTCTTTTTCATGAGCATTGGACATTTTAAAAAGTATATGTCTTGGAGTTGGCCTGTTGGGATTTATACTATTTGGGGTGCACCTTGCTTCCTGGATCTGCACATCCATCTATCTCAATATGGTTGGGAATTTTTCAGCCATTATTTCCTTCAACACTCCTTCTGTTCCCTTTCCCTTCTCTTCCCATTCTGGGATGTCCATAATTCATATGTTTGTGCATTTTGTGTTGTCAATTAATTTCCTGAGTCTCTGCTGGATTTTTTCTATGTTTTTATGTATCTGTTCTACTATCTGTGTGATTTCAGTTGTATTGTCTTCTACATCACTAATTCTTTTTTCTGCCTGCTCAAATCTGCTCTTATATGAGTCCAGTGTCTTTTTGATTTCTTGGATTGTGCCATTAATCACCATCATACCCATTATCTTTTTGGGTATTTTTACAATTTCTTCAGTATGTTCTCCCAGTGTCTTCTTTATATCTTTAATCTCTTCCTTCACTTCTTTAAGTTGTTCCATGATATTTGTTTGGAAAGTTTTCATTAGTTGTGTGCTGTTCTGCATCACTTCCTGGTTTTTAGTTTGTTCATTGAACTGATCCATGTTTTGCTGTGTCTCAGTGTGGTTTGTTCTTTTTTGTTGCCCTCTCGTCATCATTTTATCTTGATGGGTTTATTCAGTTGATTAGCTTCTCTCTGTGCTCTAGAGTTTTATTTAGCTGGTGGTTGTGCATGTGTGTTAAGTTTTCTCTTTGACACTTTGTTTTCTTATATTATTTTCTTGCTTCTTTCTATGTTCCCTTGAAGGAAAACATTAGGGTCAGAGGAATGAAAAGATATGGGGAAGGAAGAAGGATAATAGTAATATTGATAAAAGCTAGAAAAGGGGCCAAATGAGAGTTAATGAAATGAATATTTAGCTCATATAAGCACTGTAGAGTAATAGGGAAAAAAGTGGAGTATCTACAATGGACTGGGAAACCAAATAGAGGAATATATATAAAGTGATTTAGAAGGCTAGAATTATGAGGAAGGAGAGAAAAAGTTAAGAAAGAGCTGAAAGGAAAGAGTTAATATTAATAAAAAAAAGAAGACAATAAAATAGATAGAATAGAAATTGACATCCTTAAGTTGTGGTCATATGAAAAAATGTGGTATATAAGACCCACAACAGAAAGCAGAAGGCAAAAAGATGAAGCAAGATAAGAGATAGTTTGAAATAAAAAATCAATATAGACAGAGAATGGGAAATTACTGAAGAAGAAGTACAGCAAAGAAGCGACAAGCTAGCAGCACCTAATTTTTAAAAAATGAAAGAAAAAAGAAAGGGGGGAGCAAAGAGGAAAGAAAAACAAGAGACAGCAAATAAACAGAGAAAAACCAAACAACCCCACAGGCAAGCAGTCAAACAAAGCTAAGAAGGATCAATGTTCGCCCTAGGGTCCCCGTGGACCCTCTCTGCCTGCTTGTGTTTGTCAATCAATTTCTCCGCAGGGTTGTATATGCAGGTCCTGAAACAGCTTTTACTTATTAAACAAAATTAAAAAGAATTTATTTTTCATTTATTAAATTGACCACTTCATTTTTTTTTTTTTGGTGAAATACAGGACCCAAAATATGTCCTCCTCTAGACTACCCCCCTCATGGAGGGGACCCTCACTGGGCTTATGGAAACTAATCAAGCACTTCCCACTTCTTGGACTCTACAGAGGAGCTGAAGCGCTGATGTTAGTCAGTGCAGAATGCTAAAGATGGCCGACTCCACCCCTTCTGAAGCCGAGCCCCAGCGTCATCAGGCTGCTGGGTAAATCAAGTTTTTTCAGCAGATTCACCTCTTCCCTCAGCCTGGTACTGCTTCAAGTTGGCTTATTTGCTCCCCAAAGCGATTAGGGATCCAGGCAGCCAAATCGATGGCAAAAAAAAAAAAAAAATCCCTTCACTGTCCTCTGCCAGAACCCTCCTTCTATCAGAGAGTGGCCCCTCTACCCAGCTCCGTGGGGCCAGGGGCTTATCCTTGGGCAGCTAGGCAACTCAACTCCCTCAACAGATTTACCCCTGCCCTCCACCAGGTGCCAATTCACTTCAGCTGTTTTGTTCGCCCAAGCTGCAAAGGGCTCCAGGCAGCCAAATCCCCAGAAATAAAGCTCTCTCACCCCTTTGCCAGAGCTCCACCACTCTCAGAGAACATCCCTTGCCACTGGGCCCTGTCACCCAGTTGCCGGGCCTGGGAGTTGTGGCTCCAACCGGCTTTTTTTTTTCCTAAGCGTGGGTCTCAGCCATCTGTGTTAACCACCACAGGCAGGGTTAAAACTCACGAATCTCTACTGTTCAGTCCACGCCGTTGATATTTGCAGATAGATGTGCCAAGTTTCTCACTCCATGCGCCCACAGCACAGACCCCCGGGCAGGAGCCTGTCCACAATCCGCCATGCTCTGGGAGAATTCAGTGAGTGACCTTCTAAACCAATGTCATCTTGCCTCCCCTCCAGTCTCTAACCTTTTGAGCTCTACTACCCCATCCTGAGATCAGGCAATTCTCTATCTTGTACCCATCTCGAAAATAACTTAAGAGCATATAACAGTATAATCTCAATTCAGGTTAGCAGTTTTAATTCCTAGCTTTCCCTAAATTGATCTTCTGTTATAATTCATTATAACAAAGTTGTGTACTCTTTCTCCAGCCAGTATGCCCCCTCTACCTGACTTTAAAACATACTACAAAGCTACAGTTTTGAAAACTGCCTGGTATTAGCACAAGGCTAAACATAATGATGAATGGAACCAACTTGAGAGTTTTGATATGGATCTTTGCATATACAGTCATCTGATATTCAAGGCCACCAAGCCCACTCAACTGGTAGAGAATGTCCTCTTCAGCAATTGGTGCTTGGGGAACTGAATATCCATATCCAAAATTATGAGAGAGGAACACCACCTCAAACCTTATACAAACATCAACTCAAGATGTATCAAAGATCTAAATATAAGAGCCAAGACAATAAAGACCTTGGAAGATAATGTAAGGGAGCAACTACAAGATCTTGTAATAGGAAATGGTTTTATAAACTTCACACCCAAAGCATGAACAGTAAAAGAAAAAATAGATAAATCAGACCTCTTCAGAATTAAAAGTTTTGCACCTAAAAGATGTTTGCCAAGAAAGTCCTTTAGGCAGCCTACACAATGGGAGAAAATATTTGGCAACCATATATCTGACAGGAGCATAATATCCACCATATATAAAGAAATTCTACACCTTGAAAATAAAAAGGAAAACAACCCATTTAAAAAATGGTCAGGTCATCTGAATAGACACTTTTCCAAAGAAATACAAACGGCTAAAAATCACATGAAAAGATACTCAACATCAATAGCTATTAGAGAAATGCAAATCAAAACTACAATGAGATATCATCTTACACCCATTAGACTGGTGGCTATTAAAAAAACACACAGAGGACTACAAACATTGGAGAGGATGAGGAAGAATGGGAACACTCATCCACTGCTGGTAGGAATGTAGAATGATGTAGCCATTGTGGAGGACAGTTTGGTGGTTCCTCAAAAAGCTAACTATAGATCTGCTATATGATCCAGCAATTCCACTGCTGGGAATATACCCAGAAGAATTGAAAACAAGGACATGAAAAGATATATGCACACTAATATTCATAGCAGTATGATTCATTCTTGCCAAAAGTTTTAATCAACCCAAATGAACATCAACAGATGAATGGATAAACAAAATGTGATATATACACACAATGAAATATTACTTATCTGTAAGAAGGAATACAGTACTAACACACGGGATAACATAGATGAATTTTGAGAACCTTATGTTGTGTGAAGCAAGCCAGGTATTGAAGGAGAAATATTACATGACCTCACTGATATGATTTAAGCAAATTGAGCAGACACACACAGCTAAGTCTGGAAGACAGGTTTACAGGAAATAGAAAAGGAGTAGAGTTTTCTGAGCCAACACCCATATGGGTGAAATCTATGATAAGGTGGAAGTATGGAGATGTACAGTGAAGGGATATGACAGGGGTTTAGGGATAATATTGGGTTGTGTTTTGCAGGTATGACAGGGGGTACGGTGCAGAGGGTGGGATGGACAGTCCATTGAACTGGGGGAGGGTTGGGGGAGGGAGCAGGTGAACCCTAGTTATTGGTGGGTACGTTATTCAAATGACAATTTTGGGAAAGCTTTTTTTGCAAAATGACAAGAAATGGTTACTAGTTTAGGGTGTGTGATGGGAACATATGAGACAGGGTACAAATGGGGCAGGCTTCTAGGAAGTGTGTGAGTGATCATTTTGCCGTAGTGTGATGTATCAGTCAGTGGAGGCCCACAAAATCAGGGAAAGGAGTTGGACTCCCATCCTGGAAAGATCTGTTATGTTCTCAAACAGAGGAGCAGGAGTGTCTTGAGAGCATGGGTGGTGCCTAATCGGGGAGGATAGACCAGTGTGTCAAGCCCTCATTGTTGTTGCAAGTAACTATGAATTTTGTTCTTCAAGGAGTGAAGCCTGGTGGTCAACTTAGGCCACAAGGGAAGGGGCAAGAAAGAATAGAGTATATGAATCAGGGCGTATTTTGGGGGCAATGAAAGTGTCCTACATGATCTTGCAATCATGAATACAGGCCATATTAAATTTCATCAAATATTTATAAATTGTATGGTCCAAAATGTAAAGCATATCATAAACCATTGACCAAGGTTAGTAGCTATGTTTCAATATTTGTACATCAATTGTAATAAATGTATCATACGTGTGAAAAAAGTTTATTAATATTGGAAGGGGGGAAAGGGGGAAGATGTTGGATAAATGGGAGTCCCCTGTATTCTGTGTGTGACTTTACTGTGACCTAAAAATTCTTTGAAGACAAAATGAAAAAAAAAAGTAAGACAGTAGGGGAACAAATGGGAGAATATGTCATTGTACATACAGAACAACAGATCTTTCATTGATAAAAGGCAAAATGTCAAAAAAATTTTAAACATATTTTTCATTATTTTTAATATCCCAATTTTAAATTTTTTTCTTTTTACTTTTTTAAAAGTTTCCTGTATTTTATTTCCTTGGTTAAAAGTATCATTATTATTTCATTTTCTTATTAATTGTATTTAAATATTTTACTGGCTACATTTTTGAAGAAGTTTTGAATCACAGAAGGGTTACAAATATGGCTTGGGACGACTATTGTTGTATGGTGTCAGTGATGGGGGATAAATGGGAGGAAGTACAACTGGGCATATATATAAGGTATATAAATGTGTTCAAATGTTCCTGGGGCATTTCCACAGTGGGCAGAGATTCACACAATAGCAGAAAAATATCAAATTCCCATCCTGGGGAGCTCTGCCATATTTTCTAATTGAACAGCAACAATCCAACAAGTGCAGGGGCAATGACTAGTGAAGAAGGATAGTCCATTAATTGGCCCTTGATATTGATGACTATGATTATGAACCTTTGCTCTTGAAATTGAAATTTAGCCTAGTGTTGTAGGGTACCTAAAAGTTAACTACTGGGAGCCTCCTTGTTAATCAAATGTGGCCTCTCTCTAAGCCAAACTCAGCATATAAATGAAATATCTTCCCACACACACACGTGGAAAGAGCATCCCTGGCACTGAGAGAATGCTACCAAATACCAAAAAGCAATGAATATGGGTGAAAAGACCTTGGCCAAAAGGGGGGAAAAGTAAAGAAAAATGAGTTTACATGTCAGAAACTTCAAAATGAGTGGGAAGGTCATTCCAGTGGTAATGCTCATGCATGTCTCAGTAGGATCTCATTGACAACCAACATAGATACTACCCCAAATAGTGGGGCTCCTGAGGGCACTGGAAACATACAGACAATATAGTCAAGGCAGATAGCTCAGGAGTTTAGTCCCTTGTCAGTGGACACTACTTTGGAATTTATGCTCCCCAGTGTGACAGATTTGGACTCAGTTGTGGTTTCCCTACACATGGCTCTGCTGTCCTTCTGTTTGAACTTATAATTAGTACTAAAATTGTTAGGTTTATATCCAATAGACTTAATTCTTTGGACTTTACATGTGCCATCTGGGCCCTGAAACTCAACGGAGTTGTAGCACCTATTCTCCATTTCATTGGACTCACCCAGGGCAACAAAAAAGGAGAAGATGATGGATAACCAACATACCAAAGAATCAAGTGTATCTACAACTGCAAGCTAGAGACCCCATTCATTGGCCAAAAGAGATCAAAGCCCCCCAATCAAAGGTGGAGTGGACATCCCCATCCCAGCATTCTCAGAATTGGGGAATGAACTGTGGACTAAAGTAGATACCAGTATTTTACTGCAGAATTATTGTGATTCTAGCAATGGAAGAAATATTGACATGGAGTCAGTGGCCACTGGAAGGTCTGAGGGTAGAGAGAGGGAAAAACAGGTATAATATGGGGGCATTTTTGGAACCCAGAAATCATCCTGAATGATGGTGCAATGTCAGATACAAGCCATTATATATCTTGTCATAACCTACAGAATTGTATGGGAGAGAGTATAAACTACAATGTAAACTATAACCCATGCTTAGTGGCAATGCTACAAAAAATTATCAATTGCAATGAATGCACCACATTAAAGAAAGATTTTGCTAATGTGGGAAAATGAGAGAGGCGTGGGGAGCAGGGCCTAATGGAATCCCTTATATAGTCTCTGTAACATTTATGTAATAAAAGTATATTTTAAAAAATAAAAAATGAAAAGAAAAATAGCATGATACTGGCATAGAGATTGAACAGTGGAATCTAATTCAGTGTTCACAAAAAGACTCTCCATATATTGTCCATTGATTTTTGTCAAGGCTCTCAAAAAAATCCACTGGAACACAATAGTCTATTCAACAAACGGTGATGGGGGAACTGTATATCCATAGATAAAACAAAAACAAGGACCCTTGTCTCACATATTATACAAAAAATTAACTTAAAATGGACAAGGGACCTTAAAAAAAAAGAAAAACTAGTACCATAAATCTCCTAGAAGAAAATGTAAGGAAACATCATCAATAATTTGTGGTATGTGCTAATTTATTTTGATGCCTCTAAAGTTTCTACTAATGAAAGGGGACCAAGATACATTCCTAAAGCACATGTGAATATTCTATCACCCAGAAACATCAATGCAGCATCTCAATTCACCAATGCAGATTATTCCTTTAATGATGGATAAAGTTGTAAGTTCTGCTATGAGGAAGAGCAGGGCGGGAGTTGGATCCTCTCACCAGGTCTCTAGAAGAGAAAATTGTGTTTACTTTTATGACTTAAGATTATTAAAGTAAGTTTGAGAGGGTGTAGGGGAAGGATTTACAATTTCCATGCCTTTAAGGATTCCATTACCATAATCCTCATTAATGGAGTATTCTCTGGTCTCTCTACTCCCTGAGATATTTACTTCTCTGGAAATGAGAAAGAAAAACACAATGGAAACTTCTGCCAATTTTGATCCTTGGAAGACAGCTTTTGAGCTCCATTGTTCATCTCTTATTCCAGTGGTCTCCTTTCCTCCCAAGAGGAGGTCACCACTCTTGAGATGTGTGCTCCAATATTGCAAGGTTGCCCAAAATGATTTCCATATCTCTGATTCAGGAGAGAGTCTCTGAGTACAAAAAATATCTCATGTCTCCGTTCTGTCTTCTGTGGAGTTGGTTGTCATACATGGGGATGCCCTCTATCAAGAAGATTTTCTTTTGTCTAATGACTTTTCATTTCTACCCAATAGTTAGCAATATCTGTCCAACTCATGCAACTATTTGATTTCTCAGTCATTCAACAAACATTTTTTCAGCAATAATGTATGCTAAAATTTAAACTAAGTTATGGTGATGAAGCTATTTTGTTTCCTCTCAAAATGTTCACAGTCTAAATACATGAAAAGATAAGAAAATAAATAAAGGCAACACCCTATAGTGTGTTGCAGTCCTGGTAAGTGATAATTCAATATGAATTAAGGTTGCCTTTCTCAATGCTCCAATATGTGTTCATCAATTGTAACAAATGTACCACACTAATGAAGGATGTTGTTAATTTGAGAAAGAGTGGGGGAGGTAAGGAGTGGGTCATATGGGAATCCTCTATATTTTTAAGTAAAATTTCTGTAACTTGAAGATACTTTAAAAAAAATGAATTACAAGAAAAACAAATTCCCTTTCCTATTTCTGCTTAAAAAACTCCTGGGACTTTGATAGTTGAAGCCATGTATCACTCGGGGTAGTAGTGGCATCCTAATAATTTTAATTCTTCCTATCCATGAATACAGAATGTCTTCTCATTTACTTAGATCTTGTATAATTTCTTGCAGCTGTGTTTTGTAGTTTTCAGTGTACAAATCTTTTCCATCTTCATTTAAAATTATTCCTGTGTATTTTATTCCATTATATGCTGTATTAGTCAAGATTCTCTACAGAAACAGAATCAACAGGACATATCTGTCAATAGTATGAGATTTTATAAGAGTCTCTCACATGACAGAAGGGATGCACAAATCCAGGTTCCACAGACAGGCTGAAAACCAGGGGCTCTAATGACAGTCCAGTGATGGTTTTTGATGAGATTCTGGGAGATGCTGGCTGTCCAAAGCTGAGCTGGGAAATTCCCTCTGAATGCTGAACTTACTTCCCCTTATAAGGCATTCAACTGACTGGATAAAGCATAAATCATTGGTAAAGGTAATCTTCCTGGCTGATGTAGATGTAGTCAGTTATCTATGCAGTAAACTCACTGGTAACTAATGTACATAAATGCCTTCATTTTGTTTGTTTGTTTGTTTTTATATTTTAAAAGATGCTTAGATTACATAAATGTTACACAAAAATTACAGGAATTTCCATTTTCCCCAACTCCCACACATCCCACACCTCTCATAACATCCCACAAAAACATCTTTCATTAGTGTGGCACATCAACTGCAATGGATATACACATTCTGGGGCTTTTCCACTAAGCATGGACAATAGTTCACATTGTAGACCCCACTCTCTCCCACACACTTCTGCATGTTATATGCTTATGTAAAATGCCCTATATCTGTTTTTGTAATGTCACTGAGGATAATTCCCAAGTCCTGAAAAAGCACCTGTATTACAAGAGCATTTCCGTTCCTGCCTCAAAAGCATCCAGTGGCCACTGGCTCCACTTCACTGTTGTAATTTCTTCCATTGCTTGAATCACATTGTGTCTACAACAGAATACCTTTAAGTCCACTCTAGTCTTAGCTCTTCCCCCAATCCTGAGGAGTTTGGGAAGATGATGTCCACTCCACCTCCAAGTGTGATGGGGCTTATATCCCATGGATATGGTGGATGGGATTATCCTGCCTGCAGCTGTAGTCTCTCTCCATTACCTGGGATGGCCATTGTCCATCATTGTCTCCTCACCAGTGACTTGGGTGAGTCCATTGAGCTGTAGAGTGGAGTTGCAGCTCGACTGAGATTCCAGGCACAGCTGGCACATGGGCAGGCCAGAGGCTCCAGTCTCTGGAAGTACACCTACAAACTCCAGCATCACATATAGGTTTGAATGATGGACCATGTGCAAGAAGGACTTATTTGTGTCCAACTCTGTCACTCTCAGTAGCACAGATTCCAAAGTAGAGCCCACTGATAAGGCATCAATCTCTGGAGCTATCCCCCTGATATAGGATGTGGGTGTCTCTAGAGGCCTCAGGAGCCCTGCTGTGTGGGATGATATCCACTTTGGTGTTCTATGAGATCCTACTAATGTGTGCATAACTGTTACCTCTGGGATGACCTCCCGACTCTCTTTTATGTCTCTTAGCCACATGAACTCATTTGTCTTTACATTTCCCCCTTTTATTCAAGATCTTTTTCCAATCATAATGCCAGTTTGCACTTGGTATTAACCCTTCGTTGCCAGGGAGGCTTTTCCCAGGAAGTCATGTCCAACGTTGGGGGGAAGGTAATGCATTCATATACTGTGGTTGGCTTCGAGAGAGTCCACATTTGAGCAACAAGGAGGCTTTAATGTGGCAACCCTTAGTCACCACGTAAGTTTGAATTACAAGAACAAAGACTCATAAGGCAAGTCATCAATAACAAGAACCCATCAGTGGCCCCTCCTCCTTTGCCAGACTCTGCCCCTGCACTTGGGGGACTGTTGCTGCTCCCTTGGAGAATGTGGCAGAGCTCTCCAGGCTGGGAATTCAGTGTTCCCTCATTTATTGAGTGATTGCCCACTGCGACAATGCCCCACCCCTTGATCATTTGAACAATTTTTTTTTATATCTTTCATGTATATTCAGGTATACTTCCTCCCATGAAACCCCCATCCCAGACACCCCCAACCAATGATCCTCTCCTGCCCCCTCTGTAACCTTCTGTGATCCAAACCTTCCTTGAAGATGAAGCCCATATAAAAGCCAAATACACTTAATCAGAAAATGAAACAATAAAGATAAGTTTAAATATAAGAGATAAATACATGGTAAATTTCAAAAAACACTAGAAATTAAATAATATTAAAGGATTGGGTTATTCAAAAAATGGGAAAAAACAAAAAAAAATTTTTTTCATTTTTCCTTTTATCACTGCATTATCGGGTGTCCAGTCTATACTGTGGCACCTTCCCCCTCTCACTCCCCAGTGTCTCCCAAATTTTCATTTAATTTTCAAAGAGGTTTTGGGTCACAGCAAAGTCACACACAGAATACTAGAGACTCCCATATACCCAACCTCCTTCCCCTTTCCCCAACCCATATAACAACCATTTTTATGTGAATGCTGACATTTTTATAACTGTTATACAGATAGTGAAGCATAGCTACTAAACATTGTCAATTGTTTACAGTATTGTTTACAATTTGGACAGTACAGTTTAATAATTTTTGATGATATTTACAATGTCCTGTGTTCATTAATGTAAGGTAATAAAAAACATTTCCCATAACCACTAAATACCCCCTGTTTGATTTTTTCTGTTCCTTCCTCCCCATGCCCCTGCGGCTCATAACACTTCCCTGAATTGACTTATTAGATGACAAGATTCATAGTTGCATGCAACAAGAGGTCTTGACAAGCTGATTATCCTCTCCTATTAGGATCCATCTTTGTACCTAAGAGACACCCACCTGTCTGTTTCTGGGTGAATTGGTCCTCCCAAAGATGGGGGTCCATCTTCTTCCCACTCACCGTGTGGGTCTTCACTCCCTGATTCAACATATTATAACAGGATGAACACTCACACATTCCCCAGAAGCCTACTCCAGATGCACCCCTTCCTGAATGCCCCCTTAACCTACACCCTAAACCAGTGACACTACCTTGTCATACTGTCATAAGAGCATTCCCACCCTTGCACTTTCAACTTCATACCCACAAATCCCATGTTCACCTGGCCCCCCTCCCAACATTCCCCCCACTATTCTTGGTATTCTAACCTGCCCTTCCTAATCTACCCATCTGTCAACCCTGCACCACCAAACCCAGTAATGTCTCTACCCACCTGTCCTATTCTTCAATAGGTAACTATACTCTATCACTTTACCATAGATTATGTCCATATGCGTGATGGCTAACAACCTTCTCTTCTCTTTCTCTCGTTTGTTGACCTATTTTTCAGACAATGGTTCTCAGAGACTGCTCACTTTCTGCAATTCAAATCAGTGAGTTCATATACAGTTCAGCCTTCCATGCCTGCCTTGCTTTACTCAAAATAAGGTCTTCAAGATTCATCCATGTTATTCCGTGTGTTAGCACTTTATTCCTTCTTACAGCCAAGTAATATTCCATTGTATGTATGTACCACATTTTGTTTATCCATTCATCTGTTGATGGGCACTGGGGCTGATTCCAACTTTTGGCAATTGTGAACAATGCCACTATAAACCTTGTTGTGGATATTTCTGTTTGTGTCTTTGCATTCAATTTTTCTGGGTATATACCCAGTAGTGGAATTGCTGGATCATATGGAAGATCTATTGTTAGTTTTCTTAGGAACCGACAAACTGTCCTCCACAGTGGCTGGCAAATTCCACAATCCCACCAGCAGTGGATTAGGGTTCCTAATCCTCCACATCATCTCCAACACTTAAATTCTGCTGTTTTTTAATAGTTGCCATTCTGATGGTTGTAAGATGGTATCTCATTGTAGTTTTGACTTGCATTTCCCGAATAGCTTGCGATGTTGAGCATTTTTTCATGTGCTTTTTAGCCATTTGTATTTCTTTCTTGGAGAAATGTCTTTTCAGGTCACTTGCCCATTTTTTAAATGGGTTGTTTGTCTGCTTATTTTAGAGGTGTAGGATTTCTTTATATATTCAGGATATTAGGCTACTACCATATATATGGTTGCCAAATATTTTCTCCCATTGGGTAGGCTGCCTTTTTATTTTCTTAATAATGTCCTTTGATGTGCAGAAGTTTTTAAAATTGAGGAAATCCCATTTATCTATTTTTTTTCTCTTGATGCTCGTGTTTGGGTGTGAAGTTCATGAAACCATTTCCTATTACAAGGTCTTTTTGGTACTTCCCTACATTATGTTCCAAGGTCTTTATGGTTTTAGCTCTTATATTTAGATATTTGATCCATCTTGAGTTGATTTTTGTATAAGGTGTAAGATGGTATTTCTCTCTCATTCTTTTGGATATGGATATCCAGTTCTCCAAGCACCACTTGGTAAAGGGGCCCTTCTCTCCCAACTGAGTGGGCTTGGTGGCCTTGTCGAATATCAGATGACTGTACATGCAAGGATCTATATCAGAAATCTCAATCTGGTTACATTGGTCAGTATGTCTATCCTTGTGCCAGTACAATGAAGTTTTGATCACTGTAGCTTTGTAGTATGTTTTAAAGTCAGGTAATATGATAACTCCAACTTCATTTTTCTTTTTCAATATGTCTTTGGCAATCCAGGGCCACTTACCTTTCCAAATATATTTTGCATTTAGTTTTTCCAGGTCCTTAAAAAATACAGTGTTGATTTTTATTGGGATTGCATTAAATTTGTACATTAGTTTGGATAAGATAGACATCTT
Source organism: Cabassous unicinctus (assembly GCA_029593785.1). Lineage (NCBI taxonomy): Eukaryota > Metazoa > Chordata > Mammalia > Cingulata > Chlamyphoridae > Cabassous > Cabassous unicinctus. The sequence goes on along the minus strand of JAQZBX010047848.1, from coordinate 2,815 downwards.
GATGATGTTTAGTCTTCCTATACATGAACAGGGAATATTCTTCCATTTATTTAAGTCTTCTTTTATTTCCTTTAACAGTGTTGTGTAGTTTTCTGTATATAAGTCCTTTACATTTTTAGTTAAATTTATTCCTAGGTATTTGATTCCTTTTGTTACTATTGTAAAAGGTATTTTTTTCTTGATTTCCTCCTCAGATTGCTTGTTATTGCTGTTCTGAAATGCCACTGATTTTTGAGTATTGATCTTACAGCCTGTGACATTACTGAACTCCTTTATAAGCGCTAGGTGTGGTGATAGTGGGCATGCTTGTCTTGTTCCCAATCTCAGAGGGAAGACTTTTAGGATTTCACCATTGAAAATGATGTTAGCTTTGGGTTCTTCATATACACCTTTTATCATGTTCAGAAAGTTTCCTTCTATTCCTATTTTTGCAATGTTTTTATCAGAAAAGGGTGCTGAATTTTGTTGAATGCTTTTTTTTGCATCTGTGGAGATGATCATGCTATTTTTTTTCTTTCAATCTGTTTATGTGGTTTATTATATTGATTGATTTTTTTATATTGAACCATCCTTGCATAACCAGGATGAAACCTACTTGGTCATGGTGTATAATCCTTTTGATATGTTGTTGAATGCGATTAGCAAGTATGTTGTTGAGGTTTTTAGCATCTCGGTTAATTAAAGAAATTGGTCTGCAATTTTCCTTTCTTGTGGTATCTTTGTTTGGTTTTGGTATTAGAGAAATTTGGCATCATAGAATGAGTTAGGCAATATTCCTTCTACTTCTATTTTTTGGAAGAGCTTAAGCAGAATTGGTGTTAGCTCTTTCCAGAATGTTCGGTACAATTCAGCTGTAAAGCCATCTGCTCCTGGGCTCTTCTTATTTGTGAGGTATTTGATTACTGAGTCTGTATCATTACTTGTAATTGGAGTATTGAGTTCATCAGTTTCTTCTTTCATCAATGTAGGCTGTTTGTGAGTTCCTAAAAACTTGTCCATATCCTCTAATGTATCGTTCTTGTTGGCATATAATTTTTCAAAGTATCCTCTTAGGATACTCTTTTTTTCTTTGGGGTCAGTAGTGATATCCCCTTGCTCATTCCTTATTTTGTGTGTTTGCATCTGTTCTTTCTTTTTCTTTCTTTGTGTGGCTAAGGGTTAGTCAATTTTATTGATCTTCTCAAAGAACCAGCTTTTGGCTTTGTTTATTTTTTCTAGTGCTTTCTTATAATCTATTTCATTTGGTTCTCCTCTAATCTTTGTTATTTCCCTTTTTCTAATTCCTTTAGGTTTGTTTTTGTTTTTCCTATACCTCCAGGTGTGCAACTAGGTCTTCAATTTTAGCTCTTTCTTCTTTTTTAATATATGCATTTATGGCTATGAACTTCCCTCTCAGGACAGCTTTCACTGTATCCCATAGGTTTTGATATGTTGTGATGTCATTTTCATTAGTTTCAAGGTAGTTTTTCCTTTCTTTTGAGATTTCTTCCTTGACCCACTGTTTCTCTGAGTTTGTGGTTTAACTTCCATAACTTTGGGCCTAATCTGATTCTGTGGCCCTTATTGATTTCCAATTTAATTCCATTGTGTTCAGAGAAATTACTTTTTATAATCTCAATCTTTCTTAATTCATTGAGAGTTGTTCTGTGGTGTAGCATGTGGTCTATCTTGGAGTATGATCCATGTGTACTTGAGCAGAATGTAAGTCCTGGTATATTTGGGTGTAGTGTTTTGTATATGTCTTTTAATTTCAGGTCCTCTAATGTATTGTTCAGAGTCTTTGTTTTTAATTGATTCTTTGTCTAGTTGTTCTGTCTAATGATGATAATGTTGTATTAAAGTCCCCCACTATAATTATAGAGGCATTTATTTCTCCACTTAGTTTTTCCTGAGTTTACCTCATGTATTTTGAGGCGTCCTGAATAGGTGCATAAATGTTTATGATTGTTCTCTCTTCTTGAGAGTTTACCACTTTTACTATTGTATCATGTCCATCTTTGTCTCTTACAATAGTTTTGTATTTAAAGTCTATTTTGTCTGGTATTAGAATAGCTACTCCTGCACGTTTTTTGGCTGTCCTTAGCTTGTAAAATTGTTTTTCAGCCTTTCACTTTCAGCCTCCTTGATTCCCCAGGTGGAATGTGGGATTCTTGTGTACAGCATATAGATGGAACATATTTCCTTATCCATTCTGCCAATCTGTGTCACTTGACTGGTGAGTTTAATCCATCAACATTCAGTGTTATTACTTGAAACAAATTTCTTACTTCAGCCATATTTTCTTTGGGTTATTGTGTGTCATATGTTGTTTTGTTTCTGTTTTTGTCTTTTTTCGTTTTTAAACTCTCCTCCAAACCTCTTTCCCTTGTTTTTTTTTTCCTTTCAACTTGTAGAACTTCCTTTAGTATTTCTTGAAGTGCAGGTTTCTTTTTGGCATATGCTCTTAATTTCTGTTTATTTGTGAATATTTTGAACTCTTTATCATTTTTGAATGCCAGTTTTGCTGGATAGAGAATTCGTGGCTGGAAGTTTTTTTTCTTTTAGTACTTTGACTATGTCATACCACTGTCTTCTTGCCTCCATGGTTTCAGATGAGAAATCAGCACTTACTCTTATTGCGCTTCCCTTGTATGTGATAGTTCTCTTTTCTCTTGCTGCCTTAAGTATTTTCTCTTTGTATTGAGCATTGGACATTTTGACAGGTATATGGTTTGGAGTTGGTGCTTTGGGTTTATACTGTTTGGGGTGTGCTCTGTTTCCTGGATCTGCACATCCATCTCTCTCAATAATGTTGGGAAGTTTTCACACTCCTTCT
>JAQZBX010047847.1:0-20365 GCA_029593785.1 Cabassous unicinctus | reverse complement strand
CCCCCATATATCCCAATAATATCCCTTTGAGCCCTTTCTTCTCCCTTGCTAGATCCCATCCAGGATCAGGTATTGCATTTAATTGTCATTGTCCCTTTAGGTGCTCTTTCTTTTGGGAATATATATATGTATACATACAACATAAAATTTGCCATCACAACTACTCCCCAGCATACCATTCAGTGGGATTAATCACATTCACATTATTGTGGTACTCTCACCACCTCCCATTACTAAAATTTTCCCATCTCCCTACTCCCATTGTGCATTAACTCCCCATTCCCCTTGCATTTCATCATGGCCCTGGAAACCTATACTCTAATCTCTGTCTCTATGAGCTTGCATAATCTTCATTACTTTCTTAGTAGTACCATGGGACTTAACTTTAACATCATAAATCTATAATAATCTTGTTCACTCTTATACCAACTTAACTCCAACAGTATACACAAACTATATCCCTTTTATCCCTCCATCCCCCCAGTTTTATATAGTTCTCGTCATAAATTACATGTTTATATGTTATGAGTCCAAAACCACTGATCTCTCATTACATTTTATCATTTGCCTTTTAGATCCTGTGGGAAGTAAAAAGTGGACTTACAAACCAAAAATACAACAGGACTGGCATTTATATTTACCCATATTTTTACCCTCACTGGAGATCTTAATGTCTTCATGTGGCTTTGATATATTTTCTATTGCCCTTTACTTTCTTTTCATTTTTTATTTTTTTTTTAATGTTTTAAAAGCTACTTAGATTACATAAATGTTACACAAAAAATATAGGGATTCCCATATGTCCCACTTCCCACATCTCCTACCACCTCCCACATAAACATCCTTCATTAGTGTGTATTGCCCTTTACTTTCAACCTGCAGAACTCCCTTTAGCATGTCTTGTAAGGCCAGTCTAGTGGTGACAAATAACTTTAGGTTTTGTTCATCCAGAAGCATCTGAATCCCCCAGCTCAACTCATTTTTGAAAGATGGTTTTGCCAGATATAGAATTCTTGGTTGGCAATTTTATGCTTTCAGCATTTTAAATATGTCGTTCCTCTGCTGTCTTGCCTCCATGGTTTCCAATGAGAAATCGGTACTTAATCTTACTGAGGCTCCCTTGTACATTAAACACTGCTTTTCTCTTGTAGCTTTCAGAATTCTCTATTTTTGGCATTTGGCAGTTTGATTGTAAAATGCTGGGTGTGATGGTCTTTGAGTGTCTTGTGTTTATTCGTGATTTTCATTAAATTTGGGAAGTTTTCAGCTCTTATTTCTTTGAATATTTTCTCTGCCCCCCCCTCCCCTTCATTTCCTCTGGGGTACCCACAAAACATACATTGATATGCTTGATGGTGTCCCATAAGTTCCTCAAACTCTGTTCACTTTTCTTCATTTTCGCTTCTTTCTACTTCTCAGACTGTATGATTTCAAGTGTGTTATCTTCAAGTACACTAATTCTTTCTTCTGCCAGCTCCAATCTGCTTTTGAACCCCTCTAGGGAATTTTAAATTTCTGTTATTGTGGTCTTCAACCTTGTTTGGTTCCCTTTTACAATTGCCATCTCTCTATTGATGTTCTCTTTGTGCTCATCTTTTGTTTTCCTGATTTCCCTTAATTCTTTGTCCAAATTTTCAGGTTAGCTTTTGAGTGTATATTGGACTATTTTTAAGTCATTCTCTGGTATGTCCCTGGTACTCCACATTGACAAGTTCTAATGCATTAACCTTCTCCTTTGCCTGAGCCATCACTTCCTTTTGTAACTTTTTATTGAAATCTGAAATTATAATATTTTGACATGTTATCACTGGTATTTAGACTCTGAGGCATCTGTATTCTGCTAATGTTATGACTGAGCTATCCTTGAATGTTAGGAGTTAACAAAATAAATAAATAAATAAATAAAAGAAAAAAAAAGAAATGAAAAAAAGAGAACTCCTTTTACAGTCTTTGCTGATTGACCTGTGCAAGTGCTCTTTTTAGGGCTTGTATTAGTCAGCCAAAGGGGTGCTAATGTGAAATACCAAAAATGGGTTGGTCTTTACAAAGGGTATGTATTTGGGGTAGAAGTCCACAGTTACCAGGCCATAAAGCGTTATGTTTTTTCTCTCACCACAGTCCATTGCCATGTGTTAGAGCAAGACAGCTGTCGGCGTTTACCAGGGTTCAGGCTTCTGGGGTTCCTCTCTTCCCGGGGATGTGTTTCTCTCCAGGCTTAGCTCCTGTTTCCTCCACAAGGTCAGCTGTAGACTATCAGGTGAAGGGCTTGCTTCTCTTCTCCTGGGGCCTTCTTTCCAACATCAAAACTGCTTCTCAAAAGACTGCTGCTCAAAACTGCTCTGCAAATGCCTTTTATATTTGATTCCCCACCCACCAAGGGGTGGGGCTCAACACCCTAATCATAACTTAATCATGCCCAGATTAACAGATCAGTTTACAAGCATGATCCAATCATATTTTTGGAATTCATAATTACATCAAATTGGCCAACGGTTACAGGGCTTATCCAATGCAATGAGTTTAGAAAATAGTTCCAGGTCAAAGACTAGGTGTCTCCTTGATCCTTTAGCACATGCTTCTTGTCTGGGGCATGAACATGTGGCCCTAAGTATTACCCTGTTAACATGGTTACAAATGTCTTCTCTTCTCTAGGAAAGAATTTCCTTATGGTCTCAGAACTGCACAGTATGTTCTACAGCCAGCAATCCCTTGCCCCAGGCAGCACTACTTAATTGCTCTCCCACAGTGTTCTGTAGAGGAGCTCTGTGGACTGCCTTTTATACACAAGGCAAGTTTTGGGATGGCAAGTGCCTCAGATTACTACCAGGCAGATTGGACCAGGCATACATGCTCCTAGTATATGCATGAGGGTTACTCTGCTCCCTCTGGAACTGGGACCAGGGATTCATCCTGGGAACATGCTAGCTGTTGAGGGTAGGCAGAGGGGCCAGCTAGGATGCCATGAGATTCTTCTGCTTTTAAGGAGCATTTTTCTTGATTTGGCATATACCCTATTACTGCAGTTCTTTAAACTGTTTTCTGAAATTTTGAGAAAGATGTTTCTGCTAGTTCTTGCTAGTGGTTCAAAGCTTCTGTGGCAGGACAGAGCTCTGAAATGTTTTGCTCAGCCATCTTAATCAGTGTAATAGCATCTTCAATGACCTCCTTGCTTTTATTTCAGCAGAATGAGCCTTTCAAAATATGTCAGATCATGCCCTTCCTCTCTCCAAACTCTCCAATGCACCCCCCATCTCAAGAAGAATGAAAATCAAAATGCTTTCTTAAGGCCATTAAGGTCCTACACACTTGTACCCTCCTTTCCTTTCTGTTTGAGTTTCCTGGGCTGCTCAAACAAATACCATGCAAAGGGATGGCTTTAACAGTGGGCATTTATTCACTCTTGGTTTTGAGGCCAGGAAAAAGTCCAAATTAAGGCATCATCAAGGCGATGCTTTCTCCCAAAAGATTGTGGCATTCTGGGGCTGGCTGCTGGTGATCCTTAGTCCTTAGCCTGTCACATGGTAAGACACAAGGCAGTGTCTTCTGGTCTCTTCCTTCTCTTCTGGGTTCCATTGACCTTCAGCTTCTGGCTGCTCCCTCTGTGGCTTACTCTCTGTCTGAATTTGATTCTCTTATAAAGGACTCCAGTAATAGGATTAAGACCCATCCTAATTGAGGTGAGCTACACCTTAACTGAAGTAGCCTCTTCAAAAGTCCTACTCACAATGGGTTCACACCCACAGGGATGGATTAGGTTTAAGAACATGTTTTCCTGGGGGTACACAGAGTTTCAAACCACCACGCTCTCTGACTCCAGACCCTGCTGCTCTCCCCCTCACTCGCACTGCTCTAGCTAGTTCTCTGCCAGGACAGCCAGACTCCTGCCTTTCCACCTTTGCTCTTGCTCTTATCCTTTGTCTGGACCACTCCCTCCTGTGAGCTCCATGACTCACTCCTTCGCCTCCTTTAGGTTTCTGCTCATATTGCTTTATAAGAGAGGCTTTCTCTAGCCATTTACAAATAATGGTATCCCTCTTCCTTCCTCTGACCCTCCAAATCCCCTTACCTTGCCTTTTCTTTTTCCAGAGCACTTATCAATAACCTGACAGAATATATATTTATTATTATTATTTTATTTATTGCTCTCTACCCAAGACTGTAAACTCCAAGAAGGAAGGGATGTTGTTCTGTTTGTAGTTGTAATTCCACTGTCTAGAACAGTGTCTGGTATATAATACCGACTCAATTTATATTAATTAAATGAATGAGTGGGTCCCTAGCCAGCCAATGAATAAGTCATTCTTAGATCAGGTACTTGCCCTGGTCCAGCCAGTCATCACTTCTTGTAAAGAACTGGGGGTGTCGGGCAGAATGGGGTCAGCTAGAAAGGGCCCCAGGGCATGTAAGCCCACACTTGTTCCCTTGTTGAAGACTGTCAATAAGTGTTTTCACCTTCTTTATGATGTCCCATGGAAAATAAAGTTATAAGAAAGTTTCTCAAGAAAGTTCCAGATGTGATGCACATTCAGAGAAGGGAGAAATTGATTCCAGCTGCTGGAATAGAGACTTTATCTGGAGAAAGGGTATCTTAGCTGAGCCCTGATGGTAGGATTCGGATATTAGAGATGGGAATGAGCAGAAAGGGCATGTCAGATGAGCAATGAGAATAAGCACGGGCAGAGAGGTGAGAAAGTATATCTTTATGCATGAAGAGCAGTGAGTAGCTTCACTTAATAGATAATCTTTTACATACCAGTGGAAGATAAGTCAAAAAGTCTTACCACCTGCCCTGGTTATAACATCAACAGGTAAGTTCGAGTGAGAAATAATTCAAGCCCCCAAGCTGCCTTTTTCCATGAAGTGGTTTGGTGGCCTGGATTACCCAAATCATTTCTGCTTCTGTCCCCTCTGGTGGGCTCTACATAATTGGAGGCAAAGTCATAGAAATTCCCTTGCTGTCCTGTTTAGGACACTTTTGATGTTCAACAGATACAGGTGAGATCATGGTGAACACTGAAAAGTGATGTGAACCTACACTTGCAAAATGCTTGTCTCCATTCTGAGCATTTAATTAATTGATTCTCACATCTTTAACTGCACAAGAGCCTGTAGATGATCCTCGTCACGGCATTAGCTCTTTCTTAGATCAAGAGCAGGAGGCGGGGTGGAGAGGGTAAGCATTTGACTGAACAGTTTTAAGCTTGTCAGAGTGATGATTTTCATCTCAGGGTTCAATAATTCCGCAGCTGCCCCTGATTCATTCAGACTTGCCAAAGAACTGCAGAAATAGTTGGTACTGTATTATTTTTCACACTTCTTTTCTTAAAAATGACCAACTCTTCATTATTTTAAGGCCCTCTTGGAAGAACAAAGAAAGATTAAAAGATGTTCTTGTTTTTAGGACTCTGACTTTTTTCTATTTTTCTTTCCAGTTCTTTTTAACTCCCCATCCCTGTTTGTCTTTATTTCTGTCTGCCTCTTTTTGTCTGTGTGTCTCTCCCTCTCTGTTCTGCTTTTTTGATTCAATCTTTCTTAGAGACAATGAAATGCACCATATAGGAAAGAATATTTGAGAAAGAGTGAGAAGGGTTTGGATCTGAGTTCCAGCCACAGTTCTGCCACTTAATAATAGGATATAACTGGGTAAGTTGCTTAACCTCTTTGAACTTCAGTTTTCCTGAACGTATAGAGTGGAGTGGCTGAAGGTTTGGGGAGGCAGGGTAGTGTCATGAAGAGCAAGCAACCCTCCTTGGAGTCAGAAGACCTAGGTTGTTCTATGGGCTCTATCACATATCAACTCTGCAGCCCTAAGCTGGTCCTTAAATCTCTCTGCATCTCAGTGTCTAACTTGATAGAATGAAGATAATGCAAGGCTGTGAGGAGAAAAAGGAGAGGCATCAGCAGTGAGAATTTGGGCTTTGGGCTCAGGCAGACTGGCATTTGATTTTCATTCATTACTAGCTGTGTGGTCTTGGGTAACTTAATAATAATAAATATTTATTGTGCACTTACCATGTGCCGGGAACTATTCTAAACTTGTATTTGGATAATCTCAATGTGTCTTCATAATCTGGTGTGGAGGATATCATTCTCTCCATTTTTTCATACAAGGGAATGGAGGTTCTGGGAGGCTAAGGGGATGTTCAAGGTCAAAGAGCTAGAACAGAGCAGAGCAGGGGTGTGAATCCAGGCCTCCTGACTCCAGAGCCCACACTTTTTACCACTGGGCTATAATGACTCCAAGCCTCTGGTTGGGTGTTGCAAGTCCACAAGTAGAATTGTAAGCATAATAAATACTAATCTAATTAGTACTAACTTCCTAGGGCTATTGTGAGGATTAAATGAAATCCTTCGCAGTGTCAGGAATAATGTCATCCTCTAATAAATGTCAGCATATATGTATATACCATCTTAAATATTTATTTTTGGAACGTGGTGGGATAAAATGTACACATTTGCATCTATATGAGTAAGTGGTTTGTGACTACTTGTTATACAAGTCATTGTCATGATGATCATCTCTAACAATCCTTGTAGCTCTTATATGACTCATTTTCCCCGGATTTTGTAAGCTCCAGTGAAAGTTCCCAGACCACTTTATGCAGTGCTGACAAATGGTTCCAGAGCTCTTTGACTTCTGTATTAATTAAATGTGAGAAAACATAGAACTCTATGAAAGGCACCTCTGTTTTTGTTTTTTTGTTTTTTTAATTCTATACTTCCATTGTTCCTTGCAGCTACACAACTCAAAACAACTTGCGTAAAGTATTCTATTCATTCTGAATTGTGAATCATGGATCAGTTATCTAAATGCCATCTCAGGTTCTGAAAAAGGAAAGATGCACTTTGAGGGGCAGGGAAGGGAGGGGTGAGTCAGGGAGCTTTGAGTAATTGGCAAGAAGGTCACAGATATGATGCCAAGATGCCCACCTTTATCTACTCACTCATTCACAAAACATTTATTAAGTCTTTACTAAATGATAAGCACTGGAGAAATTGGTTAAGTCCTGGTTTCTGTCCTGGAGGAGGGGAAGGGAAATGATTTCCCATTTATTGATTACTTGCTTTGGCCTAGAAGTTTTGCATTTGATCCTTATAATAACCCTGTTGAGACAGGCATTATAATTCCCATTTTGAAGGTGTGGGGTTTGAAGCTCACATAACCCAAGGGGTTTTCTCAAGGTAACACAGTGGGGAAGTGGCCGGAATGGATTGTTGGTGTTGTCACCATTTTACTCTGTCTGCTCTTAGAGAAGCTCGCGTCCAAATCACTACTACACGGAATGATAAGGTTCTGGAATTTTGATCCTGCAGTACACTTGAAGCCAATAGGGAGAGCTTCTCAGCAGCTTTTGTTAGATCAACCATTCTCAGCCTTAGAGAAGAGGATGGAGCAAGCACTCTGCTACCTGCCACACCCCTCTTCTTTCTTGTAGGACTTTTTGTGTTTGCTCACAAAATTCCCCCAACTTCTGAATGCTTAACTCACATATCTACTTTTCTGTGACATCTTCACAGCATTTCCCAAGTGGAATTAATCACTCTCTCCTCTGCTTTCTCATAGCACTTGCTTACATTTCTGAAATAGCGCAGAGCACAACCTGCCTTGGGTTATACCTAGTCATGAAAGCACATTCCTTAAGAAAGAGCCTTGGTCAACTTCGCTTCTTCCTCAGAGCCTGGCATAGAGCTTTGCTCACAGTACCTACTCAACAAGAGTTTGTGGGAGTGACTAGGATTCTGTGAAGTGTGCACAGCTGGCTCTAATGTCTGTGCAGTCATTTGCCTGTGTGCCTTCAGAGCCACTCCCCACTCTTCCCTGCCTCTGTATTACAGTGGCCAGATTTTTGGGAATCACACTTCTCAGGATCCTTTGCAAAGCACATTCCCCAACTTCCTTTCTCAGGTTCTAAGCTTATATCATATGGGCAACAGGAAACCTCGATGCTAATCCTAGCTCTGCCAGTAAGTATCCTTGGGCAACTCATATAATTTATTTGGGCTTCAGATTACTCTTTAATAAAATGAAGAAGCTAAATTGATGTTCTGTAAGGACATATACATCTGTCCATTCATACAGCCTATCCTATCCCATCCTACCCTTCCATCCATCTATCCTTCTTTTCTTCATACTCATGAAAAATGTATTGAGTCCTTCTTCTCTGCCAGGTGATTGGGACACAGAAGTGAGTAAAGTAGGGTTCCTACACTCAGTATGCTCAAAGTGGAGCAACAGGTGTACTATTGAGAAGGAGAATGATATGATCTGGCATGTTCTTTAGACAACAAGATTGATGCTAGACATTCTATGTGTGGTCTTCTCTGAAGTGAATGACAGCTGCCATTTCAGTGTTTGCTGGTGATTTTGACCATCTAGAACATATGAAGGAATGTTTCCTTGCAGTAACTTGGATCTCTGAAACTTCTTATCATCTCTAACCTTGAAATTCTTTTTCCTATCAACATACCTCTCTGCCCTTCCAGCTGGCCTCCAGCCTGGGCCTGGGTTTTCCATAAAATCTTTCAGAAGCAGGGAATATCAGATATCTGGTAGTTTCCATTGTGATCAATGAATTGTAGATACTTACTCAGATCACCTTCTTGGACCAAGCCAATGTTCCCTGCAGGTAGGAGGAGCCCTTGTCTTCTACACTGACTTTACTACACTCCTTGGGTCATATTCCTCCCACACCTCCTCAAAAATATTCAGTGGCACCCCAATGCCCACAGACCAAAAGTCTTAGGTCTTTAGCAAGGCACTCAAGGCTTTTCAAGTCTCTTGTCCTCTCAACTCAAAACAGGAATGGACCTTAGCTTGCTCCCTGAACATGCCTTGCATACATCTCTCCTCCTATGGTCTTCGCTCAGGCATCATTCCTTGGGAAGTCTTCCTCAGCTCACCTTACCTTAGGAATGGATGACTCTTCTATGAGCCCCCTGGCACTCAGCACATTCCTGTCTCACTATACAGTGACACTGATTTTGAAATAACTTTATTTTTATGTTATCCTTTCCCGCTAAATAATGAGCCTCTTGGCTTATCTAATTTATCTTTGTATTCTTAGTACCTAACAGAGTTTCTAGCCAAGATTACAAAAGCATGAATAGAATCACTTCCTCATTTTTACAATTGAGGTAATGAAAGCTCAGACAGAGTATACGTGTCTTGCCCATATCTATATAGCTAGTAGTCAGGGGACTCTGACTTGAACATCACACTCCTATATATAAATTAGGGGCCACACACTCAAATGTCAAAGAAGCCAAGAAGATTACATAAAGTCTGAAGTAGGTGGGTGTAATACAACTGGAAGCAGGAGGACCTGTCTACCTAGGAGGGAAGCTACCACACAGCACCATGTAACAATCATCAGGCAGGCTATGGGTCCAGCTTTGCCAGATATTCCTGCCCTAATGGGAAGCCAAAAATCTGGATTTGTATGTGACATCTCACAGGGTTTTTAATGTTGCCAACTAACTTTAATTAAAAAATACCACATGGTCGAGCACAAACCCTCTCTGTGAGCCAGATGAGGTCTTAGACTGCCAGTTGGTGACCCATGCTTTCTATCTCTGTAAGGCTGCCCTGGATACGGCACCACTGATCAAGTACTTGCAGAGTAAGAGGCACTATACTGACTTGAAGAGTGGGAGACAAGTTCCAATTGTCTCTGAGGCAAAATTATTTAAGGCTACTGACATTTGGCCAGTCTTGGGGCTCCCAAGGCGAGGGGGATGAACAGTCTTGAGTTTCATACATGAGTGCTTTGAAGTTGTATCAACTCCAAATGACAGCTCTCTTGGTCATTAAAAATGACCGAGAACCCAAGTGATGGTCTGCAAATGCACTCTGCTGTGGATAAATGCAAATCAATACAAATTATGAAAGGGGCCCTGTGATGGATTGGCCAGCTGTCAAGAAAGATGAAATACTGAGGAATTATTGCAAGGAGTGGGGAAGGGTGTTTCTGAATGCCTGGGTCTTTAGAAGTGGAAAGCAATTAACTGCCTAACAATTACATACATGGGGTGAGGGAAGGCGGGCGGTTCAGCCACAGAAGAAGTGATCAGTTCTGCCTTAATGTAGGCACCAAGAGACAGGCAATGGGAGTTCTGGTCGCATTGACTTGAGCATGCATTTATTATGACAACATGAGCTGGTATTGACCTGGAGGCCCTAATGTAGGGTATCAGCATGTTAATAACAGGCAGTTACATGTTGTGTCTAAATGCTGGAGATGAAAGGATTTCTGTCCTCTCAAATATAAAGCAAACAGTGCCATTTGAGTTCACAAGGAGTGCTCCGAGGCTATCATGTCAACATGCAAGTCGGAGTTTTGGGACTTAAGTGGCAACAGCATGCAGTCAGAATGGGTTCAATTTTCACTTTTACTCTCTACTAGCCCAATCACGTTGGGTAGTTTGCTTGACCCATTTTCAGCCTCAGATTTATCATCTGTGAAATGGGCATGATAACCTTTTCTTCTCAGATTGGTTGGGAGATGACATTTGTTAATGTACCTTGCATGGTACCTGGCACAAACTGGATGCTGAATGCAGTTTCATTTCCTTTCCTTTCTCAATTCCCAAAGCACTTTATATGAACCACTGACTTAGTTGGCTTTCTACCTGAATTTTATTGTCCCTTTTTAGATATATTTTTTTCTCTCTGTTAGACAATGAATTCCTTTGGAGCCCAGTTCTTTGCCGATTCACGTTTGCATCTTCCACAGGGTGGAAGGTGCCCTGTCACTATTCATGGCATCAGTGAATCCACAGCTTATGGCAGAGTGGTGGCAGAAGTCTAGGTGCATTTCATCTGCCAGCATCTTCCCAGGCCTGGCTCAGAGCCCCTGCCAGCCAGTTGTGCCATGAAGTCGGGGATCAAATCTGACAATATGACCATGTATTGGGATGATCAGAAGAGCCTGCTGGTCCCATGCAAGCAGGTTTTCTAAATCATCTCCTACTCCAAGTATGTACAAATGGCTATTGAACATGGAAGTAGACGCTATAATTTCTGTGGCTGAAAGTGAAAGTGGGAGGTAAATCCTAGGAGGCTTCCTAGAATATGTAACTGAGCTGGACCATGGAAAATTGAGAGTTTTCTAGATAGCGAGTGGGCAATGGCATTCTAGGCAAAAGAAACAGGCTGTACAAAGGTCTGGAGGTGCGAAACTACAGGACATGAAGGAGGAGGAGGGAAGGAACTGGAACGTCTTTAGCTTCCTACTATGTGCCAGGAACTTTATGCCTGTTCCTGCATTTCATTCACTCACTTGTCTTGCTGGGGAAGGATGATCCTTTCTACTAAGAGAAGGAAACAACAATAGATATAGGCCATTATATATCTTCCCATAGCCTGCAGAACTGTGTGGGAGAGAGTGTAGACTGCAATGTGAACTATGGTCCATGCTCAGTGGCAAAGCCCCAGGATGCATTTATCAATTGCAAAGAATGTGCCACACTAATGAAGGATGTTTATGTGGGAGGGTGTGGGAGGTCTGGGGAGCGGGGCATATGGGAATCCCTATATTTTTTGTGTAACATTTTTGTAATCTAAGTATCTTTAAAAAAATATTAAAAAAACACAATTTTTTTTTTAAAAAAAGAGGAGGAAACAAATAGCGTTGTAGAAGAAGTTTAGTAATTTGTTCAGACCGCACAGCGTGGAAGTGGCAGAGCTGAATTTGGAACCAGGGTCCATCTACCTCTCACATTCTCTCTCCCATGGCATGTGGTAAGGGTCAGGGAGCAGCATGCTAAGGGACTGGCATTTCCCAATAGTACTATCACTAACTTCAACCTTGAAGGTGCACACGAGTGTCGGCTTCTCTGAACAGAATTCTTTTTCAGTTTTGCAAAGTTCCCATGGGTTTGAAAAATGACCTTCAAATTGCAAGAAAGGAGTAGGATGGGGCCATGTGAGGAAAGAGATGTATCTTCATACACAAGGCTTGCTTCATTTTGCAAGTTGTAGCCAAATTGCTTGAGCTATTTTCATACTTGGACTTCAGACAACTTGCTGAGGTCCATATCATCTGATTCAGCATGCTTTTGTGCAAAGTCATTTCATTTTATCAGGCACGTATCACTCCACCACAGCCCAGGCTCACTGCCCTGGCCATGCCTCGGGAAACTGACTTGGCCATTTGCAGAGGAGCAGGAGACAGGCGTTTCCACAGGTGATGTTAGTCTAGGTGCAAGGGGGCTCCTGATGGAGCATCTCTGGGGGCTAGTTTGGGAGGCCTCCTTCTAGCTAACGGAATCATCTTTTAGGTTCTGTGGGCCTCAGGGTTCTGATGGCAGGCTGAACGGTCAGATCTTTTTTCTAGTTTAAATGCAATCCTCGGTGTGACTTTATTAAATTGTACGTAGACATTTCTTCCAATAAGGGCGTATAAATAGGTTGATGCTAAGCAAACCACAGAAAGCCAACAGAGGGCCGCCCTGTTCAGGAGCACGGACTTGGGGGTCCCACAACCAGGACTTAGGATCCTTCTTCTCCCCTTACTAGCTGTGTGACAGTGAGTGAGCATTTTTTTTAATTTAAAGATTTATTTATTTACTTTATCCATTTTAATGCCCCCCACCCCCATTTGCTGTTTTGTGTCTATTCGCTGGGCAATTCTCTGTGTCTGTTTCCTGCCCTCTCTTCTCATCCTTCTCCTCCTGTCTTCACCGGGATTCGATCCTGGGAACCTCCGATGTGGGAGAGAGGTGTTCTGCCACCTGCACCACCTCAGTTCCTGGTTTTTTGGTGCATCTCGTCTTGGCTTTCCCTTGTGTCTCTCTCTTGTTACATCACCATCTTGCTGGCTCAGCAGGGCCTGGGTTTTACCCACGGCTTGGGTTTTACTGGGAGGTCCTAGGGATCAAACCCAAGTCCCTCCATATGAGAGATGGACGCCCAACCATTTAAGCCACATCTACCCCCTGAGTGAGCATTTTTTTTTTTTTTCAACTCTGATCTGTTTTTATTGGGGTATAGGAAATGGGGCTTCTAGTTCTCCTGGGAGAGTATTTTAATCACTGCACATCTTAGTCTATCAACTGAAATACAGGAATAATAATACCTTTCC
This sequence comes from Cabassous unicinctus, assembly GCA_029593785.1. Classification (NCBI taxonomy): domain Eukaryota; kingdom Metazoa; phylum Chordata; class Mammalia; order Cingulata; family Chlamyphoridae; genus Cabassous; species Cabassous unicinctus. The sequence continues at coordinate 7,283 of JAQZBX010047847.1, read as the reverse complement.
CTTAGGGTTGATGTGAGGTTTACATAAAACACCATTTGTAAAACTCTAGGTATTCTTCCTGGCACACACATATGCACACACACAATTTGAATAATAGTTAAATAATTTACCTAGTAAGTAACTAAATTGTTATTTTATATTAACACAAAGAAAGACATACTTTATTCAGTAGACATAAAAAGTTATACAAAAGCTTAAGGTTAAAGAAAAAGGAAACTTCAAAGAAATTCCAAGTCTGCAGCAGTTGTATTGAGATGTTGCCTCCAGGGGGCGACATTTAGTCTCGGCTGTTGGAGGACTTTGGTGGAAAAGTTCAAGTACTGCTCTGGTCCAGTCTAAATGACCACTGAAGGAAGAATCTAATTGCTAGCATCTTGGGCTGTTTACACATTTAGGTGTCCTCTTCTAAGATGGAATGTTAACATTGTCTCTGTGAAGAGTCATACAATCACTTAATTGAATCACAGAATTATGGAAATATAATATAGAGCTGAAAGGGAGTTTTATTATTTATTATGCCACGTGCATTTCACTATACTTGCCATACACAATCATGGGCCCAGTGACAATTCTGGAAATTGGTTTGTTACTTGGCAGGAGACCCAGAGATAAGCATTTCCACAGGAGGCAATAGTTTTGGTGTAAGGTGGCTCCAGGTACAATTAAAAAAAAATTTTTTTTTAATTGAAGTTTATCATTCATACATAAGTATATATAAACAATAAGTATATAGTAAAAGCTGTGTACTTACAAAGCAAACATGCATATCATCATTCAGGACTCCCATATATCACCCCACCACCAACACCTTGCATTGTTGTGAAACATTTGTTACAAACTATGGAAGATGGGGAGGCGGGTGTGGCTCAATCAATAGAGCTCCTGTTTACCATATGGGAGGCCCCAGGTTCGCTTCCCGGGGCCTCCTGGTGAGGGCAGGCCGGCCCGCGCGGCGCGGTGGGCTGATGCAGCAAGACCTCACAGCAAGGGGGAGATAAGCAGACACAGAAGAAACACACAGTGAATGGACACGGCAGACACAAGCAGCAAGAGGGAGATAAACAAATAAATAAATAAATCTTTAAAAACAAACAAACAAACAAACTATGAAAGAGCATCATCAAAATATTACTACTAACTATAGCTAATATCTTATATTTGGTCTATTTTCTCACAATCCACCTGGTTATTAATACCCTGTATTAGTATTATACACTTGTAATAGTTCATGAGAGAATGTTCTCATATTTGTTGTGTTAACCACAGTCCATCTTCTACCACAGGGTTCATTGTGTTATATACTCCCATGCTTTTTATAATCCATTCAAAGTCCAGGTACAACTTCTTAAGGGACTAAAGGTAATACTAGAGATAATGGAACCTCCAACAATTCTGGGGATAATGTTGGGATTTCCACAGGATCTTGAATGGGATTTTAAGCCAATCTCATCTAGATCTTAAGGTGTATAGGACCACTTGGTCATACAAATGTTTAAAATAATGATTAAATGTGGGGTCTCAGGAGTCTATATCCGTGCTCATATTTTGGCTCTGGAAATGTTGGCAAATTATGTAACCACTCTGAGCCTCAGTTTCCTCCTCTGTAAAGGAGGGCTAATACGAGAAGTTACTTCATCGGGCTGGGGTGAGCATAAAATAAGAGACGCATGTAAAACTCTCAGCATGATGCTTGGTCCATGTTAAGCACACAACAAGTGGTAGCTACACTCCCCCCACTTATACCATCACAACTCAATTTAAGAATAATACATGGCTGATTGCGACACATATCGGTAACACGTTATCTATGCCTCTTCTACGATTCTTTTAACTTTCTCCCTTGAGTTAGCAGTATTTGTGTCCATGTCATGTCTCTTCTCAGCAGCCTTGAGCACAATGACCTAACCAATTTATCTCTGTGCCCCTTCAACATTCGGCACAAGACTGTATCTTGGTAGAGATCCCTGGACAACTCTCATTTGCTACCTGCCTACCCTCTCCCCAAATAGCTCTTTGTAATGATGCTTTCTCTATTTGGTCACCAAACTGTTCCCTAAATTAGTTGGAGCCTATCAACGTAAGATTGAGGCTGTTGCAGCCAGATTATTTTCCAGTTGTTTGGGTTTAGGCAAAATACATTTTAAAATGTGAGTAAGATATTGACTTTGGCTCTGTTAATAATATTATTGGTGATTTACTTGTATCTGGGCAGTTCAGCCACGACTACCACTTTAAATAAGACCACACCCAGACCACCTGATCAATACACAGTGTTTTATGGCCACTTCTTCAGGACAACCTGAACCTCAAGACATACAACAGGTCTGAGCTCCTGCTGTCGCATCTGAGTCTGGCTTCTGAAGTACCATTTCCTTCCTATCAAGATGAAGCAGGACCAGGTTTCCTAGGGATGTGCAGGCTTCCAGGACATCTCTAAGATACTTCTTTATTGGCAGGAGTGGGCACCACCTGCTTGGAAAGGTGGAAAGTGGTATGCTTGGCTCCCTTCTCTGGCCAGGGACTTTTCTTTTCTTCTCCTTGAAGCCTGGGGAAGCAGGAGATGCCCATAAATGAAGGACTGTATCAAGTCCTTCATTTAGAGGAAAAAGAGCCTGTACCTCCATCCTCCTCTGAACCTAGAAATTTCTTCTTTGACTGAAAGCTTGAATACTCAAGAGGTGCTTTTTTTTCTTTCTTTTTTTTTTGTAATTTTTATTTTTATTTATTTTTATTTTTTAAAAGATACTTAGATTACATAAATGTTACACAAAAGATGTAGGGATCCCCATATGCCCCACTCCCCATACCTCCCACACCCTCCCACATAAATATCCTTCATTAGTATGGCACATTCATTGCAATTGATAAACGCGTCCTGGGGTTTTGCCATTAAGCATAGTTCACATTGTAGTCTACACTCTCTCCCACACAGTTCTGAATGTTATGTGATGATATAAAATGGCCTATATCTGTCATTGCAACGTCACCCAGGACGACTCCCAAGTCCCGAAAGAGCCCCCGTATTACGACCACTTTCCCTCCTCCCTGCCCTCAGAGCCTCCAGTGGCCACTGGCTCCACATCAATGCTGTAATTTCTTCCATTGCTAGAATCACAATAGGTTTATAGTAGAATACCAGTAAGTCCACTCTAGTCCATAGCCAAGAGGTGCTTTTGATGACACGTGGTACTGTGAAAGGACATAGGTTATAAAATTCAGTGGATCAGAATTTGAATTCCTTCTCTGCCACCTACCAGTTTAGGCAAGTCACTTCTCTAAGCTTGAGTTTCCTTATGTGCATAATGGAGAAGAGAGCATCTACCGCTCAGGATTAAGAGGATTTAATAAAATGACATATTAAAAGCACCCAGCAGTGCTTTGCACACAGCAGTGCTAAATGAGAGTTATTTTTCCTTCCCTTTCCCTTACTCCTTTGTTGAAAGGATACCTTAAAGCTGAGACTGAGTGGGATGCCAGAGAACTGGGTTCTGAATCAGCCTCAGCCATGAACCCCTGGATCAGCCAGAAACTCGGGAATCCACTTGTCTGGGCATCCGCTTTCTCATCTTTAAAACAGATGTGAGTTAGGGAATCCGTTCTAGATCATCTCTAAGCTCTGTTCTAGTTTTAGCTTTCTAGATATAACATGGACCCTCTTGAAGGAAAAGCCTCCAATCTTTGAAGAGGCCTTGAGTTCCCCCCACCCCACACGCCTCTCCCACAGGTCATCTCTCCATTGCATAATCACTACCAACTACAAATCAACTCAGAAATCTGAGGCCCAGGTACCTCCACAGTCCTAAGGAAATTTCAAAATGATAAAAACTGGGCCATCTGCCCTATGTGGAACAGAATTTTGGTTTTAACCAATTTCTGGCACAGAACCTTCTATGACTCTCTGTGATCTCGTTGCCCTAGACAGGAATGGGCAGCCCCCTCTCGCTTTGTACATTCTTTTTGTCTGCACAGAGGAGATACTCAGAGAAGAGCAGCTTTATTATCAGTACTTATTCAAATGATAACCCTTCACAATTGAAGTAACACTATAATTTCATTTTTATGCACAAGGAAAGGAAAGTGCTTTGTAAATGTGATTTATTATAATAGTATTTGTCACTACAATGATTATTTTTAGTGTTTGGGAACCAACCATAGCTAGTTTATACATACATTTTATTCCTAATATTCAAGACCACTAACATGGAACTTAAGGTATTAAGCATGCTTATTAGCAACAGAAAACTCATTGAAACCAATGAGAAGTTGCCAGAGAGTTCACTTATAAAGGGATCTATCACAATCCCCCTTGCAGGATCCCTTTCAGGCGTGTGTGCTGCCCTTAGGGACTCTGGCTGCTCATAAGCACAATCCTTGTTGTGTGGCTTCTCCAGCCTCCTCCATAAAAAGTAGTATGTGACAAGCCTGCTGGGGCAGGAAATAGTTTTGTGCTAATGAGTTTGTGCTTCACTGATGCTTTCCCATTAAAATCATGTTAACTGTGCCCCCCTGTTAATCATCCCAAAATCAGTTTATTAATTAACTCATTTTGGGAGATCGTAATTTAGTCAGAGCTCTCCAGCTCATTAGCATGTTACCAGGACAGAGAAAATAGATGTCATTGAAATCCCTCCTCACATGTTTAGCTCATCTGGGCATTGAGTCTTCTTCAATCCTGTTGATTCATTGATTCATTAATTCATTCAACAAAGAATTATTTAATGCTTCCTGCGTGCCTGACTCTGTACTTGGTTTGGAAGATGAAAGTTGGCAGACACAGTTTCTGCCCTGAGAACTTCAGTAAGTGGCAGGAGTGAGGTTTATAAACTGGAAACAAGGGACAAGGTAGAAAAGGACACAGGGGCCTGTTATAGACCCTTTATCCTTACACTAGGTATTGCTTCAGGAGCCTGCCTTGCCTTTCAAAGCAGCTCCCGAGTCAACGATAACTGGCTAAACACCTTTGTGTGGGGACCTCTGAGATCATCCAGCCTAAGCTCTATGTTCATAAAAATGATAATACTTTTAACAATAATATCTAACATTTACTGGATTACAGCTATATGCCAGGCACTCTCCTAAACACTTTACATATAACAACCAATTTAACAATAATTAATGACTAGTAACTCAATTAATGATTATTAATGAGTCAACTCAATAATAATTAATGAGTTGATAACTCATTTGATACTAATACCCTATAAGGTTGGTACTAATGGTATCCCTATTTACAGAGAAGGAAACCAAGGCAGTATGCAGAGATAGTAAGTGGTAGACCTGGGATTTGAACGTGGGCAGTTTGGCTCCAGTATCAGATAAGGAAACCAGGTCCAGAAAAGAAGCAACTTGTTCCAAGTCACACAGTGAGTAGCTAGAGCAGAGCTCAGGCTTCCCCAATGGCCAAATCAGCATTTTTTCCACTATGCCCTACTATCTGCTTCCAGAAATTCTCATCTCTAGAAAGGTCTTTTGTCTCTTGAAGGTTCCTGTCAAATACAATACAAGCTCTGAGCTCCTTTGCAGTAAGGTCCACCTCTCAATTTGACTCTATATTCCTAGTCTTTAGCACACAAAATACCCACAATATATATTTGTGGTTGGATATATGAATGAGCAAATATTTAGGATTCAGCCACGACGTAATACAAAGATCTCATCCTAGAAACCCTGAAGCTGTGACTTTCTAGCTGCATGACCTTGGGTAAACACAAATCCTTTCCAAGCCTCAGTTTTTCATCTGCAAAATAAACCTGAAAATAACATCCTAGGGGTATTGTGAGTTTAAATAAAATGAAATTGTAGGTGTCCCATGATTAGTAAGTCATGATGCCAAAGTCAGCAGAAGTCACCTCCTTATTAACTTTGCCGTTTGAGTGTCAGTATTATCCTCGCTGCTGCTCTGAGGGCAGTTAGGGACCAATCCTCCTGAAAGGAGATGCTGGCCTTTCGTTTTGCTCAGCAGGCAATCAAAGGGCTTCGCAGGCATTACTAGTAAGCTCATCTTAGGATTCTGCAGTTTTCCTGGATGCCTTTGCCCATGAAAAATCCAGCTTTTTCTGGCTGTCCACAGGCCCTCTGGCACATGGGTCAGAGAGGAAATATGGCCAGTCCTCCACACTTCTTTTCAGAACTTTCTTGTTTGAACACCTTCTGCATTAAGAGAAAGGATGATGCTGGGGCTTGGCCAAACTTTGGGTCCTGGTTGGGTGGGGTCATACCTACAGCTCTGCTGTCCTTCCCACCCTTCAGTCTCCACCTCAGCCTCCCTTTGTGCGCATCTCAGTTTCTCTCCCCATGTGGCTGGAGTTGACTTTTCATCATAGTAATCATGAAAAAAAAAATCAGTAATCATGACCAAAAAAATCAGACTACTGGAGGTGAAAAATATGGTGTCTGGATGGTGTTGAAATTAGGAGTGGGGGGCTCTGGAAGTAGACTAGCTTGGTTCAATCTGTCACTTACAAGTTATGTGACCTTGGACAAGTTATAGAGCCTCTCTCTCTGTTAGTTTTCTCATCATAAAAGGAAAGTAATAAAAGTTCCTCTGTTTTAGAGCTCTTGGGAAGGCTAAATGAGTGAGTTCATGTTAAGAACTTTAGAACACTGCTTGGCCCTTAGTAGGCACTAAATATATAAATTGTTGACTATTATTGTCATGACTCTAAGTTACCTGCTCCTATTGTGTTTGGCAAGTCTGCCTGACAAATTGCACCAGTAATTGGAAATCAAGGCTCCTGGTAAAATGGTATAGGGTAGACTCTGAGCGCTCTGAAACTGCATATCCAGCCTTTGGGGGCTGGGCTGAATCTGGTCTTTGCTGCTAAAGCCAGTGCCTGGGCAAGGGAAGCCTGTGCATATGGAGTGACCATGACAGGTTAGCGCCCTGAGATGCTCTGTCATCACCGTAGGTAAGAAAGGAAACCTTGATCCAAGTCTCAGGAACAAAATGGAGCTTTACAAAGTACTTTTAGGTCTAAGAGGCAGGATCCATGTAATTATAAACAAATCCTAAATAAGTAAATAGGATTGCCTTACCTTGTTTAATGATTTGCTAGCAGAGTTTGGGGTTATTTCCTGTGAGGGAGGTTGGGGAAGACAGAGCCCCACAGCCGACAGACATGGTCTGAAGACAAGGGGATCCTAAGAAGTAAACAGAATTTCAAGTCTCCCGGGGTCTTCTGCTGAAATTTCCATTTTTCTTTTTCTTTCTTTCTTTCTTTCTTTCTTTCTTTCTTTCTTTCTTTCTTTCTTTCTTTTCTTTCTTTCTTTCTCTCTCTCTCTCT
>JAQZBX010047846.1:0-20360 GCA_029593785.1 Cabassous unicinctus | reverse complement strand
ATATATATTTAACTTTATAAGAAACTACCAGTGTTTTCTATAGTGTTGTATAATTTTCATTTCCCACTAACAATGTATGAGAGTTCTAGTTCTATACCCTCACCAACACTTGGTATTGCCCATATTTAAATTTTAGACATTTAGGTGGATGTGAAGCATCTATTTGTGTTTTACTTTGTATTTCTCTGATGAATAATGATGTTGAGTACCTTTTAATGTGCTTATTGGCCAGTTGTACTTATTTGTGTGTGAAGTGTCAGTTCAAGTGTTTTTTTTTGGTCCATTTTTTATTGTGTTTTGTCTTTTGTTACTGAGTTGTAGAAGTTCTTTTTTATTCTGGATATAAGTCCTATATTATATATGCATATTGTGAATATTTTCCCCAGGTGGTGGGTTGGTTATTCATTTTCATAAATTGCCTTTATCAACAACGTTTTAAGCTATGATGCAGTTTAACTAATCTTTTTTTTCAAGTTCGTGTTCTTTGTATCCTATAGTGAAGGTATTCTCCTCTGATTTTTGCTAGAAGCTTTACAATTTTGGCTTTACATTTAGGTCTATGATTCATCTCAATTTTTTTGTGTGTGGCCTGCACTAGTAGTTGAAATTCATAATTTTCAGTAGAATTAGTCAGTTTTTCCAAAACTATTTGTTGAAAAGACCCTTTACCCATTAAATTACTTTGGCACCATTGTAAAAATAAATTGACTTTGTATTTGTCAAATTCTGAACTCTATTCTCTTCTATTTATCTATATATGTATCCTTATAACAATTTCATACTGCTTTGATTACTGTGGCATAATAGTAAATCTTGTAATCAGGTCGCATAAATGGTTGAGTTTTGTTCTCTCTTTTTTTTTATTTTACTTTTTACGGTCTTATTTGCCACAAATAAAACTTGCAAATGAGCTATTTATTTTTTTCACTGCACTGCAGACATTAGGATTGGTGACTTTAATGGCCAGCTGGGCTTTTCTTTCCAGGATGGCTTTGTGGTACTTGGAAGAAACATTGTGAGCAGTGTCAGCACAGTAAGATTTGTTGCACATCAGCAGCACTTCCAGATCCTTGACATTGTGGACCAGGAACTTTTGGAAGCCGCTGGGCAGCATGTGCTTTGTTTTCTTATTGCTCCCATAACCAACGTTAGGCATCAGGATCTGGCTCTTGAATCTTCTCTGCATCCTATTGTCAGTGCCTCTGGGTTTCTACCAGTTATGCTAAATTTTGATATATCAGCCTGACTGGCACTGGATGAACTTATCAGTTCTCTTTTTGATGATCTTGGGCTTAATGAAGGGTCTGAGGGCAGCCTCGATGCCAGATAGAAGATGGCTGCCACCTCCCTAGGCAGTGCCGAGGGAGAGGGCTGTTCTCCTCTTTAAAAATTGTTTTGACTCTCCTAAGTTCTATGCATTTCCGTATTAATTTTAGATTCAGCTTATTAATTCCTACATTACAAATCTGTTGGGATTTTGTTTGTGATTTCATTGAATGTATAGATCAGTCTGGAGAGAATAGACATCTTAATATTGAATCTTGCAATTCCTGAACATGGTATGACTCTCCATTTATTTAGATCTTATTAAATTTCTTTCTGCAATGTTTTATAGTTTTCACTGTAAGTGTCTTCTTGAACCTCTGTAACAAATTTAGCTGCAAGTGTTTTTATGCTGTCATGTTATTTATGAAAAGTTTATTTTTTAGTTTCTAGGTAGCATTAGAAATATAATTGATTTTCATATCTTAACCTTGTATCCTGAGCCTTGCTAAATTAATTTATTATTTCTAGTAGCTTGTAGATTCCTATGTCCACAATCATATCCTCTTCAATAACTCTAGTTTACATCTTTCTTCCCAATCTTATGCTTTCTTTTTCCCTCCCTCCCTCCCTTCCTTCCTCTCTCCCTCCCTTTCTTTCTTTTCTTGTGTACGCTCTCTCTCTCTCTCCCCTACCTTCTATTCTTCCCTAGCACCTTCCCTTTCTTTCCAATGTACAGTGTGGGAATTTCAGTACTATAATGAACAGAAGTGATGAGAGTGGACATCTTTTTTTTGGTTGTTCCTGAAGTTGAGAGGAAAGCATTCAATGTTTCTCCATACAGTATCATCTCTTCCTAGTTAACCTGAATATCAGGAAAATCCATTCCATTTATAGTTTGGTTAGAGTTATTTTGTTTGGTGAGGTTTTCTTTTGTAATTGAATCATGAATCTGTTGAATTTTGTTATATACCTTTTCTGAATCTATTGAGATAAACATGGGATTCCATCCCCCCTCCTCTTTATTCTTTTAATGTGGCACATTTCATTGAGTGATTTTCAAAAGTTAAACCAACATTGTATTCTTGGGATAAACCCAACTTGGTCAAGAACTCAGTTGGCTAATAGTTTGTTAAGGATTTTTGACTCTATGTTCATGAGGTATGCTGGTATCTAATGTTCTTTTTTTGTGATATCATTGCCAAGTTTTGGTTCAGGGTAGTGATAGCATTCTTAAAAGATTAGGAAATATTTAACCCTAATTTATTTTTTGAGAAAATGTTTGTAAGATTGATATTATTTCTTAAGTGTTTGATAGAATTCACAAATATAGTGATCTGGAACTGATATTTTTATGAGAAGATTTTTCAATTCAAAATTCATTTTGTTATTAAATACAGTACAATTAAGATTTTCCATTTCTTTTTATGTCACTTTTGATAACTTCTTTTGTTGGTTTTGCCTTTTAAGGAATTTTTGCAATTCATCTAAATTGTCAAATTAATCGTATCATATTTTAGATAATATTTATATATTATCCTTTGCTTATGGTAAAATCTGTAATCATATCTTTTTTCTTTTGTGATATTGATAATTTTTGTTTTCTTTCTTTTTCTGTTCATCAGTTTTGCTAATGGCTCATCATTTTTATTTATCTTTTTTCCCTTTGTTCTAGTACCTTTTGTTTTAATTTGCTCTTATATTTCCATATTTTAAAGGAAGAAGTTTAGATTATTGATTTTGAATCTTGCCTCTATTCTAATATAAAAATTCAGATATAAATTTTCCTCTAAGCACAGAATTAGATGCAGTTTAAAGTTTTTGATATGCTCTATTTTCATTAATACTCATTTGAAATATTTTTAAATTTTCCTTGGGATTTCTTCTTGGAACCACGGTTTTTTTTTTGTTTTGTTTTTAAAGAAGTGTGTGTTTGGGTTTCCAAATACTACAGATTTCTTTTGTTATTGATTTCTAATTTAATTCCATTATGGTCAGAGAATATACTCTAGTTGATTTTTTAAAATAACAGCTTTATTGAGATATAATTCATATACCATAAGATTCACCCTTTTAAAGTGTACAATTCATTGCTTTTTTTGTGTATTCACAAAGCTGTGCAACCATCATCACTATCTAATTCCAGAACATTTCACCACAGAAAGAAACCCCATATCCATTAGCAGTCACTCCCCATTCCTTCCTCCTCCCCCAGTCCCTTAAAACCACTAATTTATTTTCTATTTCTATAGTGTGCCTGTCCTGGACATTTCATATAAATGGAATCAAACAATATGTGACCTTTTGTGTCTGGCTTCTTTCACTTAGCATAATGTTTTCAAGGTTCATTCATGTTGTAGCATGTATCAGTACTTAATTTTTTTTGAAATTGCTTAATATTCTATTGTATGGTTATGCCATTTTTGTTTATCTGTTTGAGTTCATGGACATTTTAGTTGTTTCCACTTTTTGAATATTATGAATAATACTGATAAGAACATTCATTACAAGTGGTTGCTTTGGGCTTTTCAAAATGCACCTGTATCTTATCATGGTTTATTTTTATATAATATTGTACCTCTTCACATAAATATAAGAATTTTATACTACTATGCCTTCATTTTATCCTTCTCTTCCTTTGTGCTCTTGTAGTAATACATTTTTCTTGTACCTTTGTTATAAACCACATAGTACCTTGTAATTATTTTTGCTTTAACTAGTCATTTTTTTTTTTTTTCAGGTACCTGGGATTGAACCCAGGACCTTGTACAAGGGAAGCAGGCACTCAATCACTGAGCTATATCCACTCCCCAGTGAGATGTTTTTTTCATTTGTTTGTTTGTGTTTGTTTTTAGGAGGTCCTGGGGATCAAACCCGGGACCTTGTACATGGGAAGCAGGTGCTACATCTGCTTCCCAATTGTCCTTTTTAAAAAAAAATTTGCATTTTATTTTATTTTTTAAAGATGATTCGATTACATAAATTTTACACAAAAAATATAGGGATTCCCATATGTCCCACTCCTGACACCTCCCACATCCTCCCACATAAACATCCTTCATCAGTGTGGCACATTCACTGCAGTTGATAAACACATCCTGGGGCTTTGCCATTAAGCATAGACCATAGTTCACATTGTAGTCTATACTCTTTTCCACACAGTTCTGCATGTTATGTGGCGATATAAAATGGCCTATATCTGACATAAAATGGCCTATATCTGTCGTTGCAACGTCACTCAGGGTGATTCCCAAGTCCTGAAAAAGCCCCCGTCTTACAACTGTTTTTCCCTCTCCCTGCCCCCAGAGGCTCCAGTGGCCCTTGGCTCCACATCAATGTAATTTCTTCCATTGCTAGAATCACAATATGTCTGTAGTAGAATATCAGTAAGCCACTCTAATCCATAGCTCTTCCCCCAGTCCCGAGGATTCTGGGATGGTGATGTCCACTCCACTTCCAATTGAAAAGGGGCTTGTATCCCATGGGGATGATGGATGGGACTATCCAGCCTGCAGCTGCAGACTCTCTCCGTTCCCTGGGATGGCCGTTGTCCATCATCATCTCCCCACCAGTTGTCCTGGGTGAGTCCAACAAGCTGTAGAGTAGGTGTTGCAACTCCGCTGAGGTTCTGGGCCCAGCTGGCACATGGACAGCCCAAAGACTCGAGTCTCTGGACATGTCTTTTAAAGAAGTTAAATAATGAGGAAAAATATCTTTTATGTTTTCACATACTTAACATTTCCAGCACTCTTTATTCCTTTGTGTATATGCAAGTTTCCATCTGGTATCATTTTTCCTTTTCCCTGAAGAACTTGTTTTAATTTTTCTTGTAGTGGAGTTATGGTGGTGAATACTCTTAGCTTTTGTTTTTTTAAAAGTCTTCAGTTCACCCTTAGTTCTCAAAGATATGTTCATGGAGTATAAAACTCTAGGTTGACATTGCTTTTTCTTTCAATTCTTTCAATTTAAAGAATTTCTTTCAAGTATTTCAATTTGAAGATATTTTTTTTCCTTCTGGCTGCAAAGTTTCTGTTGAGATGTCTGCTGTCATTTTAATCATTGCTCCTCTGAACAAAATGATTTCCTCTTCATCACCATTTTCTCAACAGTGTGATTATAATGTGCCTTAGTGTGGTTTTCTTTGTGCTTGTCCTGCTTGGGGGGTTCCTTAATCCTCTTGAATCTGTCCATTTATAGTTTGTGTCTCAGTTTGAAATTTTTTAGCTATCAATTCTTCAAGCACTTTTTTCCCCCCCAGATCTCCCACTCCCTCCTTTCTGCTTTTGGGAATTTAACTGCACATAGACTATTTATATTTTCCCACAGGTCTCTTGGGGCTTTGTTCCTTTATTTTCAACATTTAAAAAAAATTCTCCCTTTTTCACTTTGGCTAGTTTCTGTTGCTGTGTTCTTATTCACTATAGTTTTCTCCTACATTGTCTCACATGTTGCTACTCTCACCTAGTGAAATTTTTATTTAAGATATTGTATTTAATCTTTAGAAAGTCCACTTATTTCTTTTTAATAGTATCTATTTATCTACATTATTGTATTAGTCAGGGTTCTCTCAGAAAACAGAATCAACAGGAGATATCTGTCAATAATATGAGATTTTATAAGAGTCTGTCACGTGACCATGGGGTTGCACAAGTCCAGGTTCCACAGGCAGGCTGCAAACCAGGGAGTCCAATGAAAGTCCGATGAAAGGTCCTTGATGAGTTTCCGGGAGAAGTTGGCTGTCCAACGACAAGCTGGGAAATTCTCTCTGAATGTTGAAATCACTTCCCCTTTTAAGGCATTCAACTGATTGGATAAAAGTGTCACTCATTGATGATGCAGTCTCCCTGATTGATGCAGATGTAATCAGCCATCTACGCAGTAAACTCACTGGTGATCGAAGTCCATAAATGCTCTTTTATTACAATTAGCCCAGTGCTTGCTGGACCAAACACCTGGACACAATTACTTGGCCGAGTTGACACATTAGCCTAACTATCACAATTATGTTTATGTTTTTCTTCACATTCTTGTACTTATTCATAATATTTATAATAGCTGTCTTAAGGCTTTGCTTGGTAGTCCATAACCTCTGTCATTCTTGGGTTGATTTCTATTGAATGGTTTTTCCCCCCTGATTATGGTATTTTCCTGCTTTCTTAACCTGTCTAGTCATTTTATATTGGATGCCAGATATTGTGAATTTTACATTGATGAATTATAGAATTTGTGGTAGTCTTTGAAAGAGTATTTTATTTTGTTCTGTCAAGTATTTAAATTACTTATAGATCATTTTTATCCCTTTGAGTCTATATATTATGGATTGTTGATGCCCCTTCTAAGGCCTGATTTTTTCTGGTGCTCTACTGAGTGCCCTATACAGTCACCACAGTTTCTTCAATCAAATGATTTCCTACCTTGTGTGAACTCTGAGAATTGTTTAGCTTACAGTTTACTGATGATTATTATTTTGCCCCACAGTAGTTATTTGGCCAACTTTTGGATTTGCACCTTATGCATGTGCAGAATGGTATTCAGCCAGAGACTCAAGGAGACCCATTTGCACATTTCAGGATATTTGTTTGTGTGTGTAGCTCCTTCTTCTTTGGTACTCTGTTCTACAATTTCTAGTAGACTTAGCTTCCTCAAACCCTGGTCTATGTCTTTGGAATTTGTTTCCAGGCAGAAAGATGGGACTGTCTTAAGGCTCACCTTGTTTCTCTTTTCTCAGGGATCATTCATGTTCTGCTTTTTGTTCATTTTCTAAGAATGGTTGTTTTATTTATTTTGTCCATTTCTCTAGTTGTGTGTGGTGGAAGGGAAATTGCCATAGCACTTACTTTTTCATGGACACAAGCAGAAATCAGAGTATCCTTTATTTTTGCTTTCGAAGTCTAATATGAGTTATTTATTATAAGTTCCTTTAATAGTTCTTTCTGAAGACCTTCATTTTCCTACTCCAAATAGTACATATTTATTCTTTAGTCCTTCTTCAAATATGCCAAAGTTTTCTTCAGAACTTTTGCTCTTTGTTTTCTCCAGTGTTGTTGATGAGAACTCTGCTACCAATCTGATTCTAGCTTCTTTATAGGCTACCTGTTTTTTTCTTTCTTGAAAGATCTTATCTTTATATTTGCACTGGAAATTTCACAATGGTGATTTTCTTCCATTTTACCTGGTTGGCATTCCATAAGCCCACTCAATATAGAAACTTGTGTTTCTATATGAAAAATTATATTATATTTCTGATAATTTCTTCCCTTCTATTTTCCCTCTTCTCTCTTTCTGGAACTCATGCTAGTTGGATGGGGATATCCTGTATTGATACTAATGCCTCTTTTCTTTTTTCTCATATTTTTCATTTCTTTGCCTGTTTTTTACCATTGAATTTTATGTTTTGGAATTCATATTTTTAATTTCTAAAATCTTTTTCATTTTTCTTATTTTTCTTTTTCATAGCATTTTGCATTTGTATTTGGGCATACTATCACCTTAAATATCTTTGAGTATTATATTAATAGTTTTTAGGAAATTATTATATGTAATTATGTGTGTTTCATCCAGGACATTTTTTTCTCTCTTTTTGTTAATTATCATGAATTCTGATGTTAGAAGCTTTCATTAACTGTCTGGTGATTTTTTATCGTCTCTTCATATTAAAATTGAGGGAGGAAACTAAAAACCTGTTGAAAACAGTGAGTATGTGGGTACAACATTGTGATTGGCAGGATTTTATTTAAAGTTATTTGGAAGGGTGCTGGTAATAAAGCTGGGAAGCATCAAAATGCCAGTATATCTGGTCTTTTCCATGGGTCTATTCAATTCTTTATAGAAGAACACTGATTTTTTAAAAGCAGCTTTATTGAAGTGCATGTTACATGCCATAAAATTCACCTGTTTTAAATATACAGTTCAATGGTTTTTAGTAAATTTAGGCTGAATGTGGAGCTCACCTCTTGTACCTTTCTTCTCATAAGGAATGTAGCCCCCAAGTCAGTTTGTATTAGTTGCTTTCCAATGCCTTCAAATAACTGTTTTATAGATTCTGTCCATATTTTATAGTTGTTTTTTTGGTGGGAGAGTTAGTTCAATACAAACTACATTATTATGGCCAAAATCAGAAGTCCCAATCTATTGAATTTTTAATTTACTTATTATATATTTCAATTTGGGTAGTTCTTTTTGGTTTGTTTCACACTTCCTTGTAATTCTGTCATATTCCAAATCTCTGTTTCATTTCTTCACATATATTAAATGTACATTTTTATATTCCATGTCAGACATTTCAATTTCTCTATTTTTATGAGGCTAATTCTGCTTTAATTACTTTTTTTTTAATTTTTATTTTTTTTAAAGATTTATTTATTTACTTGATCCATTTTAAACCCCCCCTTCCCCATTTGCTGTTTTGTGTCCATTCGCTGGGCAATTCTCTGTGTCTGTTTCATCTCTTCTCATCCTCCTCCAACAGTCTTCACCAGGATTCGATCCTGAAGACCTCCGATGTAGGAGAGAGGTGTTCTAGCCATCTGAGCCACCTCGGCTCCTGGTTTTCGGAGCTTTCGGAGCATCTCGTCTTGTCTCTCTCCTTTTACGACATCATCTTGCTGCATGGCTCCCGGGGCCTGGTGGCTCACCGGCACGCAGAGCCTGGCAGCCCATGTGCCTTCTATATATAATTTTTTATTTTACCGGGAGGTTCTGGGGATCAAACCCAGGTCCCTCCGTATGGCAGACGGACGCCTAACCATTTGAGCCACATCTGCCCCCCCTAATTACGTTTTTTTCTGCTTGGTATTGTTCATAATGAGTCACTTCTCATTTATTTAGTGATTTCTTCCCCCCGCCCCAATTTTTTTTTTTTTTTTTTTTTTTTTACTAAGAGCTGCTTGCTTTCCTTGAAATTTAAGCTGTGGAAATTCTTTGAGGCCTCCTCAAAAGTAGATTCCTCCAGAAAAAATTTGCATTTGCATCAATAACTTACCTGAGAGCATTACCAATGACTCATTTTAATGATTTTCTAATAAGTATTTTCTGAAGTTATTTTTTTGTAAATCAATTTTTTGAAATGTATTCACAAACCATACAATCCATCCAAAGTGTACAATCAGTGGCTTTTGGTATAATCACAGAGTTGTGCATTCATCACTGCGATCAATATTAGAGCATTTTTATTACTCCCAAAAGAAAAATCTCCTACCCCTTAGTAGTCACTCTTAATTCCTCTATCCTTCCCCTGCCATACATTCAAGTTCTCTTAATTCCAGTTATTGTAGAGCAATACTATACAATAGAACTTTTTGCAATGATGGAAATATTCTATAATCTGTGCTGAGCAATATGGTAGACACTAGCAATACATGGCTATTGAGCATTTGAAATGTGATGAGTGTTACTGAAGAACTGAATTTTAAATTTTATTTAATTTTAATTAATTTGCATTTTAATAGCTATATATGGCAAAGCTTACTCTATTGGACAGCACGTTTTAGAGAATCATTCCTCACAAACCTCCCATTTCTACTATTTCCAGATGATTTCAGTTTTGTATAAAGTAGATTGCATTGAAGTCAGATAATATGCTCTAGTCTATTCTTTGGTTAATTTATTTCTTTTTTTGTGGCATGTAATCTTTTTTTCTGACTCTTTGGTATGTGGAAGAATTTTCTGCCAGGCTTACATCATTACACAAGCGTTTACCTAAAGAAGAGGATGAGATTGGAGCTGCCAAGTCCCTTCTGCATCTTCAGCGCATGTACAAACTGGATCTGAAGGCTCTTTCTAAGGGAGCCCTGCCAGGTAATGACTATCACTTGATTTCCATTGGGTGAACAGTTGCTTCCAAGTTGTTCTTGGTTTCAGAATTTTCTATTTTATCCTCTAGACATTGAGAAATACAGAGAAAGAAGTTTTTTATCCCCTAGTATCATTTAGAGTGTCAGTCTTGTGGCCATGAAATATGCTAGGAATTCCGAGCCTTTCATGGGAATCTAGAAGATCAAAACCAGTATGGCTTCATGTTCCAGGAAGGTGAGATCTGATTTTAGGAAATATAAGAGAAGTTGAACAGTCATACCTGAGTGGTTTTGGTATAATAGGCAGATGACTTTAAATATCCTGCTTCACCAAACATAGCCTTCGTTGGTGTCCCATTCTTGTATTATTTTAGACTAGAACCTGTGCAGGTCCCCTGATTCACATTTATTCTCCCCACCTCTACCTGGCCCTTTTGAAAAAATTACTTTACACTAATAAGCTGATCCATAGGCACTCTTTTCAGTGTCTTCTCTGGGGCTAAACCTTAACCAGATATAGGCTTTATGATAATTCGATCAATCCTGAAGTTTGTATTTAGAGATAAAATATGAAAAGAAACAGCTGACAAGAGTGGCTATGTTTGGGGAGCAGAAATGGAAAAGGATGAATTACTTCTTTTTTGGCACCAAGTCCCCCAGAGACCACCCACCATGTTCTTTCTTAGAAATATCATTGTTCTGATTGCTCCTAGGGACCAAGTATCGCCCAACCCTGAGTGTTGGTGATTGCTTCAGGCTGGGCCAGATAGCCCACGGCATCAAGGACTTTCACCACTCTTTGCTTTGGATGCAACAAGCACTGAAACAACTGAATGCAGGGGAGCATAGCACTATCTCTAAGGTCCAGGTTTTGGATTACCTTAGTAATGTCACCTTCCAGCTTGGAGACCTGCAGAGGGCTGTGGACTTCACCCATCAATTGCTTTCCCTTGGTAAGACTTTTGGGAGCTAGGTAAAGTGAGTGTTTTTCTATATTGGCCTGCACCTTCATCCAAGTTACCAACTGACCCCTGGCCTTGGATCCCTGGCCTTGGACACAGTATTGCACAGAGTGTTTGTGACTCAGTTATATTAGTCAGGGCAGGCTAGATTATGTATGGTATCAAATAAACTCCTAAATCATAACTTGGATTTTAGCTTTCATTCATGCAAAGTCCTGTGCAGGTTGTATGACTCTCCTTGAAATGTTGACTCAGGGATTTAGATTTCTTCCACCGAACAATTCTTCTGTTTTGGAGATTAGCCACATGGAGAATTTAATGAGACATGTTAGAGGCCAGGCCTAACATTCTATTGGCCAGAACTATCATGGCTGCAATCTAATTTCAAGGGGGGCTGAGAAATGTAGAGTTTTCTGTTCCCAGGAAGATGAAACAGAATTGATAAGCAACTAGCCAGTCTTTGCCACTCTAGTGGAAATTCATAAAGAGCTATGTGTATAGTGAAAACTTCTGTGTGTTTTGGTATGGCTCATTATCAGTTAATACCCTGTCTTTCTAAAGACACAATTGTTGGAGGGCTTGCTTGTAGTTTTTAGACCTTAATCAAACTTAGTCTAATGATAACTTTATCATTTTCTTTTTTTTAATAGTAATTTTTAAATTAGAGATATTGTGGGTTTACAGAACAATCTTGCATAATCATAGGATTCCCATTTAACTTGATCATTTTCTGATGCATGCATTTAGAGATAAAATACAAAAAGAAACAGTTCAAAAGTGGCTACCTTTAGGGCTTGTGAATGGAGGGGAAGGAGTGTACAGGTGATTCCTATTTTTCTTAATAGCTTTCAAGAACTGTGAATTTAAAAATAGGTATAAATTTGATTAAAATTAAACTAAATTAAAAAGAAAAATAAAAGAAGTAACTTTTAAATTAACATTTCTAAGTACAGTTAAAATAAAAAATGAAGTGACTAGGACACATTGACTTGCTAAGAATTTTACCTTCAAGAAAGGAGAGGAAGAGATTTATTCTTCTGGTCCTAACTTAAAGTGAAAGGGAAGAATTAGTTACCAAGGTGTAAATGACAAGTACCTTTAATTCTAATTCTAATTCAGAAGCATATATTGATGACTATCATTGACTATCAACCGATCTATAGTGAATAAGATATGTTTCCTTCTTTCCAGCTGGCATTCAGGAAGATACACTGGTCTCAATTTATAGTTGCTAGTAAGGCAGAGGCTAAGCCTAGACTTCTGTAATACATAGTTTTTAAAATGCCTGGAAAAGTTGAAACTTTGGAAGGGAAGCCACTTGAGATTTGGCATTTGTCTACCTTTTATTTTTCCGTTCTCAGTTTGGATAGCCCTTCCTGCTGAAATCCTTTTCTAACCCTTCACTCCAAATTGAATTAGGTACCCCATCACTACATACACCAAATACCCTATACTTATCCAACTCATGGCATTTTGTACGTTGTATTAATATATATATGTTTTTTGGTCTCCTTTCCTTATTATACCAAATAATAAGGAAATCTAATACATGCTCTGTATTTATTTGTGGAATGATTGAATGAGCAACCTTGTGTTTTTAAAGGGCATATGTAAACTTGTTCAAAATGTTCATAATCAATGATAAATATAAGAAGATGGCAAGAAGGCTAATGGCCAAAATTTGTTGTTAGTAACATCAAAATGAGTTTTTGAATTAGGTTCACAGAAGATAATCAAGATAGGGTTAGAATTTCTGCTTGGGATTGTGGCATACTATAAATAGATGATTGAGGAATACAGACCTTCACAATACATTTTTGCCCTTTTCATTGAACTGAGTAATACTCAGACCAAAAAGTGCAGAATAAATGTTGGTTGGGAAAATAGTTACTCGCTAAGTGGCAAGAGATTATAGGAAAGTCAGCAGCTGACTTAAATGAGTTTCTTTCTCTTAGCCAAAAGGAATTTCACTACAAATAAAAAAAAAACAAACAGGACTTTGTGTGACCTCTGAGGAATTGTGGAGAATGGGAGATATACTAAAAGACTGAGGCAGACAAGTGTCACTCTTATTTTCAAACAAGGAAGAAGATAATTCCCTCAAGCTATAGACTGGGGCACTTAGAGATTATCCTGGGGTACATTTTTCTCACATGTGAATAAAGGAATAGTTTGAAATCAGTACTTGATAGGTCCCAATATGGGTTTACTAAGTCACATTCTCCTAGTGTAGGTAATGCTGTCTTCTATAACGGATAAAATCTCAGTGCCTGAACATAAAATGGGTTTATTTCTTGTTCACACAAAGTCCAGTGTTGCCTCCTCCAAGTGGTGACTCAGGCATCTATTCTCTTTCCTTCTTGTGATAATGCTATATCATCAACAGTTTTGCTTCCAAAGTCACCAACAGAAGGGAATGAGGTAGTAGAGAAGGTCCACCAAATACTTAACGATTTTGATCTGGGAGAAACACTGGTCACTTCCAATCACATTCGGTTGGCCAGAAATAGTCACAGGTACCACATAGATGTAAGGACACTGGGGAAAATAGATCCTTACTGGGTAGTCATTTTGCAGCAATAGTTCTACATGGTTGATGGGAGCACAGATTTTTGGTGGTCAGCTACTGTACCATATAAGTCATATCATTCTAACCTGATTTCCATCCTAGATGAAAATATTCAATTTGGGAGTAGAAGTTTAACAGTTCATATAGTCAACAGTATGGCTTTTGTTTTCCTTGTGGAAATGATGGCCAAATGTGAAGTGGAGTCAAGAGTATTTATATATTTAACTGGTTCAGGCTTCCTCACAAATGCTTTGGGTTTTTTTCAGATAATCCCTTGAACTCAAACCAGCCTTATCAACAGGAGGCCCAGTTTCTACTTCTTGGGTCTTCTACCTCCTGAATCGTTAATGAATTTCATTGGCTTCTGTGGTAGTAATAAGCAGAGCATGCGTTGATATCTCAGACAGTCAAATATGTTTACAACCTAGTATGACCCTACATAGAGTTAATGTGATCTGGTATCCAGATCATTTGTTTTTCTGTACACCAGTAATGAACAATCTGAAAAGGAAATTCAGAAAAGAATTCCATTTACAATAGCTTCTAAAAGAATAAAATACCTAAGAATATATTTAACCAAGGAGGTGAAAGATGTGTATACTGAAAACTATAAAACATTGCTGAAAGAAATTAAAGAAAACCTAAAAGAAGGGGCAGTTTCTTAGTTGGAACAGCCCTGGAGGTATATAGCTGAACAGTTTTAATTAATTCAGAAGAAAGCTGCATTGATGTTAAAGGATGATGTGAACATGTGGTATGAGAAACAGCATATAGAACAGAGACACATAAAAGAAAAAAGAAAAACTGCATTGGAACATAAAGCTGTCTTGAAGTAAGAGGGCTCATAACTGAGGCATTATCTCTTCTGATAAATTCTACATCCTCCTCCATCCCCGACAAGTGTATCTTCCATTTGTTACATAATAGCCTAAAATTCCCTCTACCATAGAAGTTCATGTTTTATTTTAATTTTCCACATATATCTTTATCACCCTTATTAGATTATTTCCCCAGTAAGCAAGGACTGATTTTTAACATTTTTGCATTTTCAAGCCCCAACATAGTGCTAAGCACTTAATTTGATCTGTATTAAATGAACAATTGGAATTATTGTAGGAAGGAAGGATGAACACAAGAATTAGAGCAATTGTTTATATTTGTATTTTTATAACCCTGAGGGTTAGCCCTACAAAACGTAGAATATGCAGAAAGATATACATGGGTTCTATATGAAGAGAAATCTACCTAATTGCCAAAAAGTGGAATGAACTCCTCGACAAGTGGTCTATTCCCTTTCTTTCCAAGGAGATGTTTTGGCATAAAGTAGGCAACCAACAAATGAGGATATTACAGAGCCCCCTCATTTTTATTAAATTCAGCAAATATATTGAGATCTGTTCATGGTAGATGCTATTGTAGGCAAAAAAGTGAAAGATTTATGGCCTATTCCCAGAATATGTTATGGTCTAATTGGAGATGGTGATGGTAGCTTAGACATGTAAACAGATAAGTTCAATGAAAACTGAAAATGCTACAACAGAAGTTCAGGGTACTGTGGGAGCTCAGATTTCGTTTATCTCTCAATTGTAACTTAAGGGGTGCAATCCAGACAATGATCAAATTCCATACAGATTTGTCAGAGTAGTTTGAAGAAGGGGATTTGCAGAGCTCCTTAAGTGACTTTACTAATAGTAATTTCCTTCCCTCTTTTCTTTCCTTGATTCAGACTCTTCTCATGAACAAGCCCAGTTGAATTTGCCATACTTTGTGAAGTTGTTGGAGGAAGAAGGGGCAGGAAAGCTTGGGAACAGGGCATCAGAGACCAACTCAGAAACACTGATCAGTACCCATGAAGATTCCCTGGAGGATCTGCCCGAATGGGAGGTCTATGAGAGCCTTTGCCGCGGAGAGGGTGTCAAACTCGTAAGATGGGAAAGAGGATGGATGGAGTTGAGGGGATTGGTTAGGACCTTGGAGGCCTTCAGACCACCTGACAATTTGAGCATTTAGGGCTGTGGGCCAGATTTGGTGGGGAAAGTATTCCAGTCCTCAGACATGTCCATTGAGTGCAACATGGGTTTTTTCTTTTTAGTATTACAAATATAAGGCACAATTATTTTTATTGATGGCTAATTGGGTTCTAGGCACTAAGACCATTTATATATGTATATAATTTATTCAATAATATTTATTGTGTAGAAAAATAAAGCAGAGTAAGGTAGCACGGCAGTGCTGTGTTTGGAATGGGGGATATTGATCAGTTGCTATTTTATAAGAGATGGAGAGGGACAGCCTCTGATAATGGGACATTTGAGTATAGAACTGAAGGAGATACCTGTATAGCTGGAATATGGTCTGGAGAGAGAGGAAGGATGGCTGTATTCTTTCTTTTCTTGCTCATGCTTTTGATATAAAGTCTAAGAATCCATTGCCTAATACAAGGTCCTGTTTTTCTTGCTCAGTATTAGGGATACATGTACAAAAATGAATAATATATGGTCCTACTCTGGAAGAGTATAATCTATTAAAGGAAAATAAAAACAAAACTAGTAATCTTAATACAATAATGGGAAGTGCAAGATTTGGTGGCAACGCTGAAGAAGAATTAATTAACTCTACAGTAGGACAAAAAGGAATGAGGGTTCACAAGGACTCTTGAACTAGATCCCATGTGGACAGAGAAATTTTAGGCTGATACTACACCATATGCAAATAAATGTACAGTGAGAAAAATCATACTGTATTTTAAAAATATTAAGCATTTTTAAATTAATAGAACAAATTTTGAAGAAGGAAGCTATGGTATTCAGGATTTTAATATAGGTAGGCTAAGATCATGGAGGGCCAGGTAGGTCATGATGTAGCACTTGGATTTTATTTTGTTAGTACTTTTCAAACTTTAATGGACATAGGAATCTACTGGGGATCTTGTTAAAATGCAGATTCTGATCCAGTAGTGTTGAGGTATAGCCTCAGATTCTGCATTTCTCACAATCTCCCAGCTGATGCTGGTACTGCTGGTCCACAAGACCATGCTGACGGCAGCAAGGCTCTGGAAAACAGGACTCATTCAAGGGTTCAGTCAAATGAGCCAGTCACTCCTGGACATTATAGGAAGATGGATGGAAGAGAAAGGCTATTTGATCCAAGCCCACTTAAGTTGAATTGTCATTGTTGTTCCAAGTCCAGTGTAAGGGTATCCTCCCTTATAGGGCTTGTAAATGTAAGGTGGGATGTTCCTGGGAAAAAGAAGGCATTGAATAATTTGTGTGGGTCATTCATGCCGACCAAGAAAAGGGATTTATTTCCTTTCGGAGGGAGGTGGACCTAAGGAGCAAGCCAGAGGGGTCAGGGACTATTGCTCTCTGCTCCCTAGACACCACAGAAGCGGAAGACTCTTTTCTGTAGATATCACCATGGTAACAGGAGTCCACAGCTGCTCATTGCTCCCTTCAAAGAGGAGGACGAGTGGGACAGCCCGCATATTGTCAGGTACTATGATGTCTTGTCAGACGAAGAAATCAAGAGGATCAAGGAGATTGCGAAACCCAAAGTAAGTTTCTCAGTTTGTCCTCACCATGATTCTGCCACCTCCTGGGACCTACCATGTTGTCGGTATTTTGGAGAACCTTAAGGGAAAAGCTGGTGGCAGTGAGTTACAAGCAGATTTCTCTATGACCTGGTTATCCAGAAGTCCTCCAAACCCTCTCAGGAAATAGAATTTATTATATATTATCTGTTTTTCTCCTTTTTTGTTGTGGTAAAATATATATTGCATAAATACCATTTTAACCATTTTTCAAGTGTACAAAAATGGGACATTAAGTACCTTGATAATGTTGTGTAACTTTTACCACCTGAACATTTTTGTCATCCCAAACAGCAATAATTTCTCATTCTGCCCTCTCTGAGCTCCTAGTAACTGCTACTCTGCTTTCTGTCTTTATGAATTTGCTCATTCTAAGTAGTTCATATATGAGAAATAATACAATTACATCCTTCTGTTTTTCACTTATTTCATTCATCATGATGTCTTCGAGGTTCATGTATGTTGTAGCATGTATCAACACTTTATTTCTTTTTATGCCTGAACAATACTCCATTGTATGGATATGCCACATTTGTTTATCCATTCATCTGTTGGTGGACACTTGGGTTGCTTCCATCTTTTGACTATTTAGTGAATAATGCTGCTGTGAACATTAGTGTACAAATAATCTGAGTCCCTGTTTTAAATTCTTTTTGGATATATACCTAGAAGTAGGATTTCTGGGTCATATGGTAGTTCTATATTTAACTGTCTTAGGAACCGCCAAACCATTTTTTCACAGCAGCTGCACCATTTTACATTCCCACCAACAATGTACTAAGGTTCCTTTTCCTCTGCATCCTTGCCAACGCTTATTTTGTTTGTTTAATAATAGCTATCCTAGTGGGTGTGAAGGGGCATCTCCTTGTAGTTTTGATTTAGATTTCTCTAATGGCTAATGATGCTGATCCTCTTTTCATGTGCTTATTGGCCATTTGTATATCTTCTCTGGAGAAATGTCTACCCAAATCCTTTATCCATTTTTTAAAACTGAGTTGTTTGTCTCTTTGTTGTTGAATTGTAGGAGTTTTAAAAAGCACATTCTGGATATTAACCCATTATCAGATATGATTTCCAGATATTTTCTCCCATTTTATAGGTAGTCTTTCACTTTCTTCTTAAGGTCCTTTGATGCACAAAAGATTTTTTTAGCTTTGATGAAGTCCGGTTTATCTATTATTTCTTTTCTTGCTCATGCTTTTGATGCAATATCTAAGAATCCATTGCCTAATATACAGTCCTGAAGATATTTCCCTATGTTTTGTTCTAAGAGCTTTATAATTTTAGCCCTTATATTTAGGTCATTGTTCCATTTTGAGTTCATTTTTTATATGGTAATAGGTAAGGGTAAAACTTCATGCTTTTGCATGTGGATTTCCAGTTGACCCAGCACCATTTGTTGAAGAGACTATTCTTTCCCCATTGAGTAGATTTGTCAAAAAATCAGCTGGTCAGAGATATGAGGGTTTATTTCTGGATTCTCAATTCCATTCCATTGGCCTATGTGTTATGCCCATACCACATGGTTTTAATTACTGTAGCTCTATAGTAAGTTTTGAGATTGGGAAGTATGAGTCCTCCAACTTTATTCTTCTTTTTCAAGATTTCGGCTTTTTGGGACCTCTTGTGATTCCATATGAATTTGAGATTCACTTTTTCCATTTCTATAAAAAGGATGCTGCGATTTTGATAGGGTTTGCTTTAATTTTGTAGATTGCTTTAGGTAGCATTGACATTTTAACAATATTAAGTCTTCTAATCCAGGAAATGCAATGTCTTGCCATTCATTTATTTCTTCTTTAATTTCTTTCAACAATGTTTTATGGTTTTAGAGTACACATCTTTCACCTCCTTGTTTAAAGATATTCCTAGGTATTCTATTCTTTTAGATGCTATTGTAAATGGGATTGTTTTCTTTCTTTTCATATTGTTCATTACTGGTATACAGAAACACAACTTTTTGCATATTGATCTTGTATCCTGCAACTTTGCGGAATTCATTTATTAGTTCTAGTAGCTTTCTTATGAATTCTTTGGGATTGTCTATTTATGGTATCATGACATCTGTGAATAGGAAAAGTTTTTCTTCTTCCCTTCCAATTTTGATTCCTTTTATTTCTTTTTCTTGCCTGATTGCTCTGGCTAAAACTTCCAGTGTAGTGTTGAATAACAGTAGTGACAGTGGGCATCCTTGTTTTGTTCCTGATCTTAGGGGGAAATTGCTCAGTTTTTTACCATTGAATATGATGTTTGCTGTGGGTTTTTCATAAATGCCCTTTATCATGTTGAGGACGTTTTCTTCTATTCTTAGTTTCCTGAGTGTTTTTTTTTTTATCATGAATTTATTATGGATTTTGTCAAATACCTTTTCTGCATCAATTGAGATGATCATGTGGTTTTTCCCCTTCATTCTATTAATGTAGTTATTAAAGTAATTGATTTTCTTAAGGTGAACCACCTTTGCATTCCTAGAATAAATCCTACTTGGTCATGGTAATATACTCTTGGATTCAGTTTGCTAGTATTTCATTGAGGATTTTTATATGAATATTCATGAGATATTATTATGTAATTTTCTTTTCTATCTGGCTTTGGTGTCAGGGTAATGCTGACCTCATGGAATGAATTAGGAACTGTTCCCTCTTCTATTCTTTTGTAAGAATTTGAGAAGGATTTGTGTTAATTCTTTAAGTGCTTGGAAGAGTTCTGAAGTGAAGCCATCTGTTCCTGGACTTTTTTTTTTGCTGGGTGGTTCTTTGGAGAAGTGTCTATTCAAATCACTTGTCCATTTTCAAAATGGGTTGTTTGTCTTTTTTATTTTCGAGATATAGGATTTCTTTATATATACTGGATATTAGGCTATCAGATATATGGTTACCAAACATTTTCTCCCATTGGGTAGGCTGTCTTTTCAATTTCTTGACAAACTCTTATGAGGTGCAAAAGTTTTTAATTTTGAGGCGGTCCCATTTATTTATTTTTTCTTTCACTGCTCTTGTTTTGGGTGTGAAGTTCATGAAACCATTTCCTATTACAAGGTCCTGTAGATGCTTCCCTATATTATCTTCTAAGGTCTTTATGGTCTTGGCTCTTATATTTAGATCTTTGATCCATGTTGAGTTGATTTTTGTATAAGGTGTGAGATGGTGTTCCTCTGTCATTCTTTTGGATATGGATATCCAGTT
>JAQZBX010047845.1:0-20365 GCA_029593785.1 Cabassous unicinctus | reverse complement strand
TGCAGGTGGGCAGGTGTGCAGGCGTGCAGGTGGGCAGGTGTGCAGGCGTGCAGGTGTGCAGGTGGGCAGGCAGTGTGGCTGGAGCCAGGGAAGGCCAGGGCAGGGGAAGGGGCCGCCTCGGCCTCAGCAGGGAGGTCTTGCAGTGGCTGGACTTTGGAGAGCCTCTGGGTGGAAAGCCGTTACAGTAAATACTCAGTCGGTATTAAAATTTCTCCAATGGTTTCGTGATTTCTTTTAACAGTTTGCCTGTTTGAATCAGGATCCACATATGGTCCACGCATATCAGTGTGGTGACTCATCTTTTAAATCTCTCTCTTTTTAAATTATTGTGGTTACACATATACACCATAAAATCCCCCATTCTAACCATTTTTCAGTATTTACAATCCAGTGGCGTTTAATTGCACTCACAGTGTTGTGCCACTGTCACCACCATTTATTACCAAAGCTTGTTCATCACCCAAAGAGAACCTCTGTACCTATTAGGCGGTAGCATCCCAGTCCCCTACCCCAGCCCTCGAAACCTCTACTCTGCTTTCTGTCTCTATGAGTTTGCTTATTCTAGGTATTTCCTAGAAGAGAAATCCTGACTTAGGTTTTTTAAAGGATCACTCAGATTATTGTGGGGAGGCGGGACCGCAGGGGTGAGAGTGGGCCCCGAAGGACAGCAGCCTGCAGGGATGGCCGCTCGGACAGTTCGTGGGGGGCAGGAGGGCTCAGACACGGCGCTTGTTCTGCAGGCAGGGCCAGCAGCCCCGTGGGCTGGTGGAGATGGAGCGTGGAGTTTAGATGATTGAGAGCAGGTGTGGGGCGTGCATGGGAGGGGTCACTGGGAATAAACGCCTTCTCTGGGGCTGCGGCAACAGTTTCCTGCTGGTCTCTATTCCCAAATCACAAACCCTCTTTCTAAAGCAGGTTTAGCTGTCTCCTCCCACCCCCCCAACCAGCAATAGGTCCTTGTGGCAGTTTGAGATTACTAATGAATTCCAAAAAGAGAGAGTATGTTTGTAAACCGGTCTCTTCCTCTGGGTGTGACCCCTTTGATTGTATTAGCTTTACTGAGATGTCTTTGATTAAATTATGTTAATTTTAGGGCTCAGTTAAAGTCCTTGGCCCCTTGGTGGGCTGCTGTAAACGGACACTCAATCAAGAAGACACACAGAAGACACACACAGGAAGAAAGAGAGCTCCATAGATGCCAGAGGAGAGAACTTTGTCGTGACACGGAGGAGGTGAGAACGTTGATTCTGTGGCCCTAGGAAGCTAGATGAGCCTGTGCCAGCCTACAGCTAAGACCGGAAGAAGCTGGGCCCACGGAAGAGGAAGGACAGAGCAGGCCACCATCTTGCTTCGACACATGGCAACTGACTTGGTGAGAAAGTACCTCTTATGGTACCTCGAGTTGGACTCTTTAGGGCCTTGTAACCAAATGAATACCCTTTATAAAAGCCAGCAGGTTTCTGGGACTTTGCATCAGCAGCTCTTTGCCTAATACAATCCCATTCAGACTAAATCCAAGCCAGCCAGCCTTGTGGCTGTCCAGGCCTCCGCTTACCTTCCCAGCCCCCTCCAGCCATTTCCTACCCTGCATTCACCCCTCATCAGGTGGTCTTGACCCCTGCCTTCATTTATGCCGCTTCATACCTGCTTATTCAAGAGTCCTGTGGACCAAGTTTACATCCACAATGAAGTTATTTCTCCAACAAAACTGGACTTGTACCTTCAGTCTAGTCCCATCTAATTTTTTGTCTGTTACATTTATGCATCTTTAAATAATAAATAAAATTTCTGTACATATTGTATGTTTTGTGTTATAGTTGTATTTCACTGTAATGCTGTTTTCTTAATGCAATATCTCCATTACTGGATTATGCACAGATCCAGATTTTTAGACCCTCAGTAAATGACTTGAATCATGTTGGCGAGTAAAGTTGGAAAGGGTAGGTAGGAGAAGAAGACATGCATCAAACTGCCTCTGCTTGCGGCTGTTGCTGGTAGAGGGCCACTGGAATGCGTCCTCAGGAACCTGAAACAGGGGAGCCCTCTGTTTCAGAGGAGCTCCCACTGCCCTGCCTCCTGTGCAGGTAGATTTGCCAGGTAAGTGGTTGTGGTCATCAGCGTGAGTGGAAATCAGGTATGTCTCTTCTGGAAAGGATCTTAACAGCCAGTGCTCTCCTTCATCTTTTTCTTTCCCAGCTTCAGTGATCCTGGAAGGCATATCGATATACAGGTGACAGAATGGGTGGGATGAGAGTTCCACCAGGTGGACCAGAATCCAGACCCACCAGGTGAGGCCAGAGTCCAGGCCCGCCAGGTGGGGCCAGAGTCCAGGCCCGCCAGGTGGAACCAGAGTCCAGACCCACCAGGTAGGACCAGAGCTCTAGTCCTCTGGGCGTGATACCCCTTGATTGCATTAAATTCAGTTGAGGGGCCTTTGGTTAGATTACTTGATAAGATTGCTTTAGGGCTTTTGATTGCACTACACCAGTGAGGTGTGACTCAGGTTGGGTCTCCACCCCCTTGCTGGGTCTGATATAAATGGACTCACACGGACAGACAGAGAAGAAAAAGAGAGCCAGCACATTTGATTCTGCAGCGTGAGAGAGAGGACCACTTAAGCCCCCAAGAGGCTGGGCCCATGGAGCAGCTCAAGAGGAGACAGCCCTGCTGTATGCCTGAGAGCTCACCGCTGGATTGGAGAGAGAGCAGAGCAGCTGAGACTGATACAGGAGGCTGTAAAGAGACCAGCCCTGTGCCTGGTTGCTCACAGCTGAGCTCCAAGAGACAGCAGATTCTAGAGGGGAAGCAGAGTCTCAGCAGAGACTGGCGGCCATGTTGCTTCCACATGTGGCAGCTGACTTGGGAGAGAAAGCACGTCTTACGGTGTCTTGAGTTGAACTTTCCACGGCCTTGGAACTGTAAGCTTTTACCCCAAATAAACATCCTTTATAAAAGCCAGCACATTTCTGGTATTGCACTGGCAACCCTTTGGCAAACTCAAGCAGTGGTTATGTCGTGCCTCAGAGCCTACCTCGGTTACTACGTCTTCCCAAATGAAGCTGGAGTAATGTCTGCACACAAGGGGTTTGAGAGTAACCGTCCAAGAGCACAAAGTCAGAAATGGTTTTTCTGTAGAATTTGCCTCCAGACACCAGATTTTAGGTGAGTCAGGGAATGATCTCAGGGAAATAGAGTTGTGATGTACTGTGTATCAGAAGTGGGGCATAAAGAGGAAGATGAGGAAGAAGATGGCCTTCTTTTTTTTTTTAAAAGATTTATTCCCTCCCCGCCGCCCCCTGCCATTGTTTTGCGCTCGCTGCCTGCTCTCTGTGTGTTCTTCTGTGTCTGCTTGTCTTCTCTTTAGGGGGCACTGGGAACCGATCCTGGGACCTTCCAGAGTAGAGAGAGGCGCTCAAGCTCTTGTGCCACCTCAGCTCCCTGGTCTTCTGTGTCTCTTACTGTCTCTCCTCTGTGTCTCCTTTTGTTGCGTCATCTTGCTGCCCCAGCACTCCACTCGGGCCAGCTCTCCGTGTGGACCAGCACTCTTGCATGGGCCAACACTCCTGTGCCAGCCAGCACTCCTGCATGGGCCAGCACTGTGCTTGGGCCAGCTTTCCATGCGGGCCAGCACTCCTACGTGGGCCAGTACTCCTGTGCAGGCCAGCACTCTGCTCGGGCCTGCTGGCCATGCGGGCCAGCTCACCTTCACCAGGAGGCCCTGGGAATCAAACCCTGGACCTCCCATATGGTAGATGGGAGCCCAATTGCTTGAGCCACATCTGCTTCCCTGATGGCTTTATTCTTAAGAGACGTGTCTGATTTTGAACAGAAGAGCACCTGGGCCTTCTGGAAGATGTAACTGGACCGTGGAGATGGACATGCCAGGCTCTCCTGGGCAGATGCTGCTATGCATTCAGGTTAGGTAGCTTCCTGCTCATGTTATGAATCTATGCTTGCTGTAGCCTTCTATAATACTTGACTTGCCATTAGTTTGTTCAATATAGGAGAAGGCCCTCATGTGGTATCACACGTATCTGCTGATTGAATTGACAGAATTCTCAATGTGAATTAATTCTTTAGCGATCTAATTAATTATAACAACCTTTATAAGCCACTAAGTCCACCCAGGAGAGCTGCATCCACTCAGATGGAGCCCAGATCTGGAGCTCACGGGCAGGTGCCTGGCGAGGCCTTCCCCAGATTCTGCCGCCACTGTGGGGGCTGGGAGGGGTGTGTGTTGTGCAACAGAGTCCTTCATGTGCAACTTGAGATGCATCCAGGACCAGAGCTGTGGGCATCACAGTCAGGGGAGTACATAAGAGCTACCGAGGGTCTTCACACCATTAGAGAATCTCCTCCTTGAGAATAAGAGGCCTGGTTAATTGAAAAACTTACAGACCCAAACATAAACAGAATCCAGTTTAGCTCACTTTCGGAGGGGAGTCATGCAAACATGCTATAACTCTACCGTTTCCCTCAGAAACCGCAAAGAAAATTTTGGATTATCAACAATTTGTGTATATGCAACAAATCCACACATCTATAAATAGTTGTTTCTCAAGTATTGCTTTTATGATAATCACATTTTAGAGATTTTTCCCCTTCTCATTCCAGATTTGAACACACTGGTATGTCCTCACATGCCAAGCACCAAGCCCCAAACTAACAATAGAACAAAAGCCTTTGGTAACATTTCTGATAGTAAAAATCATAAATATACACATAAATAAGCTTTTTTTCTTAAAGTGTAGAAATACAAAACATAGAAAGTGAAGTCTTCCTAATTCCGTCCACCACAACTAGCGACTGTTAAGTCTGGTGATGACCTTCACATACACAGCCATGTGTTTTATTATTTACAAAGATCTTGGTTTTTCTCTTTCAGCAACTTATCTTGGGCATCTTTTCATGTGAATGCATATTTGCATTTTTCAATGCAACTAATTTCCTTTTGGTGGATATGCTGTAGTTTTCAATTTTGCACTTTTATAAACACTACTGAAGTGAATGTCCTTGTAGATGTGTCTTTGGGTACTATATGGCATTACTGCAGTTACATTTCAAGAAAGCTAACTATTAGATCAAAAGATTTGTACAGCTTTTGCCAAAAGTTCATGCCAGTTTATGCCCTCACTACTCTGTATCCTAGAAAACATGTTCTTAGTCTTGGTCCATTCCTGTGGGTGGGCTTCAGGTAAGGTGTGGCCCACCTCAATCAGGAGGAGTCTTAATCCTGTTACTGCAGTCCTTTATAACCAGAGTGAGAGTTAGACAGAGGGTGCTCAGCCGCGCGACAAGGGCCAGCCCCAGAGCACCACAGGCTTCAGGGACTCCTTGATTCTGTGAGCCAATAAATTCCCACTGTTTAAGCCACTGCATGGTGTTTGCTTCAGCAGTTGGGATACAAAACAGTTGGCTTTGCATTTTGATAGTCTTAGGTAACAAAGTGGTAACCATGAGTTGAGTGAAAGCAGAAGCGTGGCCTGTTCTGATATACCTTTAGAGTTCTCCCTACACCAGACCATGACAAACCTGGCTGACTAGAGCAGGCTATTTTGTAGAGAAAGGTAAACAGCTCGTTTCTGAGAAACTCTGTTCCTTATCGATTCCCTGCGGTATATTAGGTGTTAAGTTACGTTGAAGAGTGTGGTTTTTCTAGAGTGACTTTTTTCCCAACGTCCTACCATATCCACTTGGTCTTGCTGTGTGCTCTGTGAGACAAGCCTCGTTCATCTTTGGCCACTTTGTGCAGACACGATTATGCCTGAACATGCCGAGGGCTTCGAAGGTGGCTCTGTTGACCAAGGTTCCAGTGGGAGAGGCCAGGGCTGGGTCTGTGGGGCTTTTCACTCTGTGCGTGTGCGGAATTGTTCCTTGGGTGAGCAGTTGTACCTGAGATTTGAAGTTACCCTGGGTGAATTCCTTCTGGCCTGTTCCAAGAGGCTCCATGCTGCATGGTCGTCCATCTGGAAGATCCACGAGAATCCTAGAGGATGGGGGAGACCAGTGTCCTGGGCAGAATTCACTGGAGATAAAGGCATTAGGTTTCTCAAAGGCCATGTCTAAAACTCAAGCTTGGGAAATGTCTCAAGCTCAGAAAGCCGGTGGGAAGACAAGTCTTGCAGGAAGGAGGCAGTACAATCAAAATCATTGTACCTTGCTTTTATTTAACCTTTCTCAGAGGTAGGTAGGGCAGTTAATATCATTGGATGAAGAAGTGGAAATTCACAGGGGTTTAATGACTGTTGAGAAATTATTACATCTTGGGTTTGAACCTAAGACCCTTTCCACTGAGGGAGAGTCTCAGGTGGTGGTAACACCCTAAAGTCTGTTACTGGGCTGCAGTTGCAGGAGGCAGGGTGGGTTCCCATGAGGCTCGGGGGAAACCAGGAGTGCATCTGCGGCAGAGTCCTGGTTCTACGGAATGAGCTGCTGGAGCCTGTGATGGGAGGTCATCAAAGATATCATGGTGCTCAGTGTCCAATGCCAAGACCCCAGGTGCTTCACTCATCCCAAAGGCCCTGTCAACATACTCCACAGGGTTAGGTCAGGAAGTAGGCAGGGCAGAGGCTCTGGGGAAATGCTGCCACTTCCAGGTCAGGGAGGCTTCAGGCAGCAGAGACAGTATGCAGGGCTCGCAGGTTAGCCTACAGACTTGCCCTACTCAGAGCCCTCCTCTGCCTTCCTTGCTTTGCTCCACACTGTCGACCGAGCACACCAAGCGATGCCAATGGGACCAGGCTGTCGATTCGCTGCAAGTTTCTGTGACGCCTGCCCACACTCTCCCCTTTGGAGCTGGACTCAGCCAGCTTGTCATGGAAGCGTGTGCCGTGTAAGTGGCAGAGTTCTGTTTCTGATGAAAATCTGGGTAGGGTTAGGCCGTGACAGTCCCCTTCAGGTTTAACACCATCCATCGCATCATCTAGTCTACACAATCATTTGTGGATAATGCACCTTTTCTTCATTATGTTCTCAAGAATGCAGACACACTAAGGCTCTTGGGTGAGGGACCAATGATTTCAGACCATGCTCATGAGCCATTGGCTGGGAGAGTTTCCTGGCCCCTCCTAGTAGTATTTCAGGAGGCCAAATTCTTTCCCTTAAAGTGAATGTTTAAATTGCTGTGAATTAGGAGAAATGAGGGTGTTGATGTGGGAATGGCCCCATAAGATCTGCTGCTGATGTCAAGTGTCCAGTTCCTGTGGCTGATGGCAAGAAAGGGAAAGAAAAGAGGTGCCTTGGAAGGCAAGAGGAGGCTTTTCCATGTGATGCTATAAATTGTTTTTATATTTTCAGGAATAAAAGAGAAATAATTCATATTGAAATATATAGAAAGAAATATTGGGTGGGGTGCTTTTAACCGGTGAAACTTTTTGATGCATTTGGATTAGTAAACCAAATAGGTTTCTTTTTTATATAAAACCTGAAGGAATTGAAAGGTAGATGAGAAAATAAAGTCAATAAAGACTTGATTTAATCAAGCTTCTATTTCTAACACCCAGTTTAGAGGAAAACAAGAAAGAGAGGAACATATTAAAAGACATCATTCGGTGCAATCAGCAAAGATATAGGAAACTATAAAGAACAAATGATTAGATTTCTTCTTCATTAACAACAACACAAATGGGAGAAATGAGATGTGAGAGAGACAACAACTAATTTTAATGTATGGACCTTACTTGGATCACAGTTCAAGCTACGTAATAATTATAAGATAATTTTGGGACATCCCATTAGCAGTGAGCTCCCCTAGCATTAGATTGTGGGCTCTAACATCAATTCCCAGTAAAAGAACCAAATCTAAGGTTGGGGCATGAAATATACAATATGAATTAGAAAATGTTGCCATATGAGATAGCTAAGAAGGTATCTGAGTCATTAGGGTCGCATTAAAAGAACTCAGGAGCCAACCTGGACAAAGTTGGGAGAATTGGATTGGCAATAAGAATAATTACTGCATTGGAGAGAAACAGTTCAAATATGTGTAAATTCAG
Organism: Cabassous unicinctus; assembly: GCA_029593785.1. Taxonomy (NCBI): domain Eukaryota; kingdom Metazoa; phylum Chordata; class Mammalia; order Cingulata; family Chlamyphoridae; genus Cabassous; species Cabassous unicinctus. The sequence continues at coordinate 12,371 of JAQZBX010047845.1, read as the reverse complement.
TTCATAGTATACTTTAAAAAGTAAACACTAGTTGGCTGTCATTGGAGGACGCTAAGGAACCATCCCATTATTTGAAACATGAGAAAGTCACAAGTATATGCTCTATCGTGGGATAGCCAAGCAGCATAGGAGGGAAGCTTTTCATTATAGAAGTGTTCCATCCAGCAACTGAAGAAGAATAGCACCATTTTGTAACCACTCATGAATTGATGGATCCAGACATTGGAAATCAATGAATTACCAACGTCACAAAGTTAGAGGCAACCAGAAATTGTGGGCTTCTCAACGGAAGAGCACAGCCCCCAAGGCATTCTCTTGACAACAAACCTCAAACATGAACCTGAGTCTTAGGCTCCACCTACCAATTTACAGGCGATTCAGAGGACAGGGAAGCTTGTGAAAGCATACGGCGGGAGTGTGAGCCCTCAAATCCAGAGGGTGGGAACCTTCACAGGACAGAAAACCCAGCTTCTTCAAGAAATACATGGCAAGGAAACATGAGGGTTGAAGAAAGAGTCTGTCTCCTATAAAGAGCTTAATCACAGCATATGGATCTTCTTCAGATTTGATTTTTTTAAAAAGTGTCCTAATTTTAAAAACTGGAAAAACATTTATGACATTTATAAGACAATGAAGTCTGAACATTGTCAAAGGAATTATTGTTTTTTTACATGTGATGTTGGAATTGTGGCTATGCTAGAATCTTTGTCTTTTATAGGCACACATTGAAATAGTTGCAGAAGTGATATGGCGTCTGATATTTACTTCAAAAGCAGACACAGGGAGGGGGGAGAAGTCGGGGAGACTGGGATGAGGCAGGACGGACCACGGGTGAAAGCTGTTGGGGCCAGGTGGTGCAGACGTGGGAGTCGTGTCATCTTGTCTGTGTAGGCACGTTTGATATTCTCCATAATAAAAAGTTTAATGAAAGACAGGGAAATATGAACACCAACTCATATTTAATTACACCGAGGAGTTGTTACTTTTTATGAATGATAATGATAACTTGGATATACATATTTTAAAAAATGAAATGGTTTCTGGGATTTGCTTCAAAATTACTAGAGTGGGAAGAAGAGATGGCAGTAAAAATGAAATAAAAATGGCCATTGTCATATATGTTTGAAAATTTCCTGAATTAAAAGTAACAAAGATAGGGTGGGCTGTAATTGGAAAAAAAAAGATAGGATTGCAACACAAAATAACTAGCTTAAAAATGTCTTGTTTCTGTGACTAATTTAAAAGAAATCCAAATGTTCATTTCTATTATTAATATTTCTCATGCTAGTGTTTTGGGTCATCAAAAACAAACCTTAGCATGAATCCAGTTAAAGTGAAATGAAAAGAATATAAATCTGATATTAAAGAATCTTTCTTTATAGGCATCTGTGGTGGTTTGGAGCTATGCACCCCAGAAAAACATGTTCTTAATCTCAATACATTCCTCTAGGGACTTTTGGTGGGGCTACTTCAGTTAAAGTGTGGCCCATCTCAGTCAGAATGGGTTTTAATCCTGTTACTGGAGTCCTTTATAGATGGAATGAAATTCAGGCAGAGAGAGGGAAAGCCACAGAGGGAGCAGCCAGAAACTGAAGGTCAGTGGGACCCAGAAGAGAAGGGAGGGGCCGGGAGAGGCCACCATGTGCCTTGCCATGGCGAGGAGCCAAGGACCGAGGGTCTCCGGCAGCCAGCCCCAGAACGCCAGTCTTCTGGAAGAAAGCATCGCCTTGATGATGCCTCGATTCGGACTCTCCTTAGCCTCAAAAGCATGAGCCAATACATTCCCGTTGTTTAAGCCAACCCTTTGCATGGTATTTGCTTGAACCAAGGAAACTGAAAAAGCTTTCTATAATAAACAAGGAATTTCTTAGCCCATTCCGTCCCCCTAGACAAAGGACTGAGTGGGAGTAAAGCAACACAGGAGGATTTCTTTTTTCTTTCCTGGTGATTACCTGGCAATGTTCCCACGCTTCTGTCGGTTAGAAGGGAAAAACCACAAAGGGTCAGTGAACAGAAGGAATGGAGGGCAGTGGTGAGGAGCTGGTGGGGCCAGTGCCAGGGGTGGCAGAGCTGGGTGGTGCTGGCAGTTTGGTGCTGGCAGCGATAGTGGCCGTGGTGGTTGTGAGCCTGCTGCTGGTGCTCGGAAGCGGGGACGCAGATTTAAAGCCCCTGCACCCGTTATTCAAAGAATGATGGTGTCACTTCTCCCTGTCTGGTCAGCTCTGCTCACCGCTCTTCATTCTCCAATGGACCTCACTCTACAGTGAAGGAGGACGTTTACTCTGTCCCAGCAAACCCCAGAGCTCAGCCAGGCTGCAGGACTTGGCTGGGGCACGGGTGCCTGTCTTTTCCCCGTGAGTCGACTCACCTCCAGCCCCTGATGCGGACCTCCTAAGCTCTGTTCCATAACTGTGCCGGCTCCGAAGCATCGACAGGTGGCTCCGTGGCTAGGGGTCCACTCTGGGATGGACTCGTGGTTTGGGATTCCAGGTCTGCAACTTACTGTCTGTCTGATTCTGACCAAGTTCCTTGGCCTCTTTAAACCTCAGTTTCCTTATCTCTAAAATGGGGTAAGATAATGATACTTTGTAAGTTTAGGGTGCTGATAATCGAGCTGTCTAAGCCTGGTAGGTGCTTAATTCACAGTCTCTATTGCATTAGCTACAGACACCCTGAGTGTGGCCAATGCATCAACTTACTTGCAGAAGCTGTTGAGAAAACAGTTGAGTGTCAAAGTATATTTTTAATTCACCAGACAGATTTCCCATTAAGAAACTCCCTTCTAAACACACACAAAGCTGTCCTGCTCCTTGCAAATGGATTACTGTGTTTTTGGCATGGAGTGCTCCGAGCCACTCATTCTTTGGTGTTAAAAACCAAAACTGAAACAGCAACAACAAGCAATTGGCCTCTGTGACTGGGATCCGAGGCACTTCTGATAATCTGGACTCAAAATTATTTCCCCTTAAGAAGAGCCCATCAGCCTATGGGGTCATGTTAGGGTGATTCCTAGTTGTATGTTTGTGGAGTGTTAGATGCTCATAAACATTATTCTGAACTGCTCAGGTGTCCTTAGACTTGGAGGTGTTACAGAAATTTTATTCTGTCCTTTCCATTTTCACAAACATTTGTGTTTATTTAAAAATAATTCACACAACATTGAGAGCTTAAGTTGTATACTTTTAAAGTTCCAGAGGGAATGGCTGTCTGTGGCTCTCCCCATTTCTACTTCAGAGCATTTCACAAAGTATCTAGAACTGAAACTATGTGATTGATAATTGGTAAAAATCGATGCTGTTGGAAGGCAGAACGAGTTTATTTTCAGTGAGACGTTTTGTGTAAAGCCCTACCACAGAGCTTGTCTCATAATTGGCATTCAGCAAATATTCGTCCCTTTTGAATATTAACTGGTGCTTTAGTTTGATGATTGTAACTCATGCTATGCTCAGAAGTTTCATTTTCTTCACTTTTCAAGGGATTCTTATGTTTTCTTTCTTGCTGTCTATTGGCTACTGAGACCCTGCCAGCTGTGGGAAATCCAAACCTGATGCAGGTGCACGAGGCAAGAATCAGGAGGAGCAGAAAAGACTGGGGTGAAATGCAATTTTCCTAGCGCTCTGAGGAAGAGACGTTGCCCTCCAGCTCACGTCGTGTTTCAAGCACGTTTGCTTTGAGGTTAGCAGTCAGAGCGTCTCTCTGTCTTTCCTTGCTGTTCGCTTGGTCGTTGGTTAATTCATTCATCGGGCATCTGGGCGGTAGGCAGACAGGCTTACTTGTCCCCACCTCCCATCTATAGAGTGATCCTCATGCCCAAATACTTACTAGGGGCTTACTTGAGCAAGAAATACAGAAAAGCACTTCATGGGCTTGGCCATCTGGCCTTAGAGACTGTCCTGTGTTGAGCTGTGGTCCACCCCCAAATCCATGTCTCCCCAGAACCTCAGAACATGACGCTATTTGGAAACAGGGTCTTTGCAGATGTCATCAGTTAAGATGGCACCATACTGGCTTAGGGTGGCTGCTGTCCTCTTGAGAAGGCCATGGTGACGGAGGCGAGCCTGGAGCGCCAGCTCTGCACGCCAAGGAATGCCAAGGTGCCAGCTCCCAGCAGGAGGTAGGAGGCGGCAAGGAAGCGTTCCTCCCTCGAGCCTGACACCTTAACCTCGGACTTCTAGCCTCCAGGACTGCGAGAGCATGAATTCCTGTTGTTTTAAGCAGTTTGTGGTGATTTGTTATGCCAGCCCTAGTAAACTGAGGCAGAGACCAAAGTGAAAGAACAGTATGAAAAATGTATTTTTTGTCCCCTGAGGATTAGGTGCAGATGCAGGGACAGGCCAGCTGCTGCTGCGTCATGGCGCTGACCACGGTCGGCTCGCGTTCCTGCGGTAGCTGGCTGACGGCCGCCTCCATGCCTGATGGGTGGGCTGACCCGTGCCAGCGGGGGCCCTCTCGGTTACGGGCACCTGCGGCAGGCTCCACACACACATTTCAATGAGAGGTGACGTCGAATCATCTTCTGAAAGGCGACTTTGTCTCGAGTGTGTGGTGGCTGGTTTCCTGCTCCCCAGGCTGCCCTGCCCTTTGGGCTTCTCCTCGGTCGCGTGAGGCTTGCAGCCTCCAGTGAGGAAACTGGCCTGAGACTTTTGTTTTTTTGGGTAGTGCAGAGGAGTCAGGAGTCGGGGTGTGGGGGGGTGCCCCCTTGACCTATGAGATAAAAACACAAACAAACCAGCCGAGGCAGGAATGAAGTTTGTTCCAATGCCTAATTCAGGAGCAAAGTGTGAGGAGATGCCTGGGAGCGCACGGGAGCGGCTCCACAAGGAGTGGGGACGGAGTGATCTCAGCCTCTGCTGGGCACAGGCCCAGGTGCAGGAGTCTGCAGACAGGATTGCTGACAGACCACAGCTTGCTCCCAGAGGGCAGGGAGAGTCGAGGTGGGTCTCCATGACCAAGGAAGCCTTGGTAGGAGCTGGAGGACATCGGAAAGCAACTAGGAATGGGAAGCAGAAAACTTCCGGATGGGCGGCTCCTTGGCCGAATCTCTGTGGCGCTCTGGCTGGGGCTGGATGCTGAAGCTGTCCCGATGGGAATGGCAGACCCGTGGAGGCCAGACGCTCTGTCCCATGCCCTCGGCAGGCATCAGGAATCAGTCGTGGCACTTTTCCCTGCTAAGAGTCACAATCCTTCTATTTTGAGGTCTTCAAAACTGGGAATGCTGCCTCTCTCTGTGAGATCTGACTTGTCTCTTTGGAATAAATTAGAAACCTCAAAGCAACAAGAGAATGATACCAATCAAAGCTGCCATTCTTCCTTATTTCCACTTTACTGGGATGGAATAAAGAAACCGTTTAAAGTGAAGTTTATCTTGGTGACTTCATCATGGTTCAAGGACTGGTCTGAAGTTTGCTTTTTGCTCGCTGAGAGTAGGGTTGATTTCAGGGACAGAACCACGCTAATCAAGCTTTAAGGAAACTGAAGTATGAACAGAATGCCAATCAATGCTCAGCGAGTACTAGATTTGCATCAATTTGACCTGGGCATTATCGTCCTGGGAAGTAAAAGTATAATTCGAAAGGTGCTTGGGAATTATGGAACCAGAACTAAGGGAATGCATGGATTCTTTCATGCATCTATTCTCCTGAGCATTCTACATTGAAGCCAAGGTGTTTGTCTCATCATGGCAATGGAGACGATGACAAATAAGGCAACAATGAAGAGACAGGGTAAATTAAAATAGTATCAAGTGGGCATTGCGATAAAGGATAAATCAAACATCTGATGGTAGCATTTGTTAGCTGATCAGCCTTTCTATGATTAGTAAGTTCCAGAAGCAGAATAACTAAGAGATTGAGCCAGAGCAGCCTCTGGGTTGATCAATACGTCCTGATGCTGGGAAGTGCTTAGGCGCGTGAGCTCTGCAGATGGCAGGAACCTGGCGGTGCCGCTTTCGTTCATTCAGCAAGTTCTTTTTTTAAAACAAATCAATTTTATTGGCACATATTAATAAAGCGTACAATTCATTCAAAGTGTACAATCAATGGCATTTGGTATAATCACAAAGTTGTGCGTTCATCATTTCAATCATTAGTAGAGCATTTTCATTATTTCAGTAATAATAGGACTCTGTGCTCATTCATGCTGGCCGCGGGGGTCGGCAGTCAGAGCGAGCGTCTCGCGGGCCGTGGGAGGAAGATGGCGGTGGAGTCACGCGTTACCCAGGGGAAATTGAGAAGGAACCCGAGAAGCCCATGGACCGGGAGAAGACATGCCCGCCGCTGCTGCGGCTCTTCACCACCACCAACGGCCGCCAGCGCCGGATGGATGCGTTCTCCCGCAGAAACGTCCCCTCCAGCGAGCTCCAGATCCACACCTGGAGGATGCAACCTTGAAAGACCTGACTAGTTTAGTAAGAGAAGTCTATCCAGAAGCCAGAAAGAAGGGCACTCGCTTCCGTTTTGCAACTGTTTTTACTGATCTTAAGAGACCTGGCTGTCGAGTAAAGGAGGTTGGCAGCACCGTGTCTGGCAGAAAGGTGCTGACGATTCCGTGAGCCTGCAGTCGCCGAAGGCCCAGGTAGGAGATTATTAGGACATAGCGATCACCCCTCCAAGTCGGGCACCGCCTCCGTCTGGGTGCATGAGACCGTATCAAATTTTTATTTACTGTTTCTTGATTGTATTTTTCATTCAGTTATGTAAAATGAAATAATGCATTCTCTCCCTCCCTGATTATTGCTGCTAACCGATTATTGCCGCTAAGCCTTTAAACTGTTAAGCAATTGTAATGCATGTATTTCGGTTCACTTTGACTGTGCTATGGTGTGAATATTAAGAGAAGGTCCATATTGCTTCACGTCTTTCTGTAAAATATGAGGAAAAGTGCTCTTAGCATCCTGTGTGGATTATTAAGTATGTGTTTGTAATCAGCCTGAGTCTGGAAGCTAGTAGAGGAATGGGAATAGGGCTTAATCTAATGAGTACTGAGTTTCTTTAAGTGGGGGAGGGTGTGTGGTGCCTAAAAGGGGCGCAGCAAAAAAGGCCGTGGGTTGTGTTAATCCAGGGCATTTGTGGTAGAGGCTGCTGTGGGCGGGTGGAGGAAAGACCATCGGGCGTGGACGAGTGCAGCGTGCAAAGGCACTGAGGTGTTTCAGGAGAGCAGGAGCTCCGGCAAGTGGAAAAGCAGTTTGAGGAGATGGGACTGCCTTGGGTCTTAGGGTGACACAAAAAGGTTAGAGGAGAACAGAGACTGGGCGCCACGGTGAGGGCTTTCTATGGTTTAAATGGGAGAATAAGGCATTTTGAAGGCAGGAACCAGCATAGAGGACACAAGGGTGAGAGTGCAGGGAAAGGGTTGAAAGGTTTACCTGGAAGAAGATCTGAAAACGGGGGGAGGGATGGAAGAGCAACTTGGTTTAGCCTAAATGAGAAGAGCCAGGGGCGAGGCCAGCCTGGCTAAGCGGGCGGAGTCGCACATTCTGCTCTGTGCTGGGCCTGGCGTGCTTAAGTTCTGAGAACGCATAAACTATTTGCCTTAAGAGGCAGCGTGGTACATGGTTAAGACCAGCGAGTGGGGCTGAAAACTGAAATTCTTAGTGCACTGCTAGCTCTGCGACTTGGACAAGTTACTTGAATCAGTTCTGTTTTTCTGTTTTTAAATAATTTGTAAAACAATAGCCCATAGGGTTGTGAAGATTAATAACTGTAAAGGGCTTGGGATAGTGCTTAACATGCAAGAAACAATTTTAGCTATTTGCCAAAAATTGGAGTTTAGTCAGAACTCCATGGCACCATTACATCCTGTTTCAAGGTTTATGAAGAGTCTGGCAGTATGTCATATAGGTGCAGCCTAATGGTAATTCTTGAGGGTAGCTTGATTACCTTTAGTCTATCACAGATCGAAAATACATGTTCCAATATGAAAAAAAAAAAAAGTACTAACTGATTTTCAAAATAAAATTGCATTAGTTTTACCTTGTACATACAAAAGCAACCATTTAAAATCTGATCTTGTGGAATTGGTATCTGTTGCAAAGGAAGTTAACAAATGGCAGAGACAGGCATGGACACTTCCACTTTCTAGTTTACGCCTTAGATTATTCATTTAGATAAGACAGAGTTGAGTTCTGTGCCGTAATATTAATTTGGACCTAATTTTTTGAAGAGGAGCCATGATTACCTTCATATTTTTAGGAAAAAAATTGGGAGGTACTGTACAGATCAATATAAGAAGGTAGAACTAAGTAAAAGAGCTGCAAGCCAAGTTTTGACATGTTGTGAACGCTTTAAAAACAAGGGTGCTGTAATCTGATGCTCTCCCAGTAGTTTCAAATAAAGTGGCTTGGCTGAAAAAAAAACAAAACAAAAAACAGATAAACAAACAAGAAAATTCCTCACCTCTCTCCTTCCCCTGCTGTGCATAGCTGCTGTTTCTGGCTATTCTTGCATAATTATTTACTTGCTTATTAAGCAGTTTTATTGAGATGTATTTACATACCGTATCATCTATCCAAAGAGTATAATCAATGGCTTTTAGTATAATCACAATGTCGTACACTCATCATCTCAAAAATTCTAGAACAATTTCATTACTCCAAAAAGAAAGACTCCACACCCCTTAGCATCCCTTCCTCAGACCCACACAATCACTAATCTAACTTCGTCTTTATGAATTGATTTATATTTACATTTTACATAGATGGACTCATACAATATGTAGTACTCTGTGTCTGGTATCCTTCACGTAGTACAATGTTTGTTTTTGGTCTGATATTAACATCTTGTAGTATTAATTTACATTTGTTCAGCTTCAAAGAAACAGTCTTATATATGCAATTCTACCCATATTCACATTTCACACGATATAGTCATATTTCACATTTATTTAGCTCATAATGGCGCAGTCATACACTATTTGCCCTTCTGTGTCTGGCTTGCCTCGCTCGACGTAACGTCCTCCCGGCTCGTCTGTGCTGTCCTTTGCTCCACGACGTCACTTCTCGCTGCGGCTCAGCGGTCTTCACCGAGCAGCTGCCATGCGCACTGCTCCAGGCTGGGCCTGGCGGTGGGCGGCACAAGGTCCTGCTCTCAGTGTGAGAGACAGGCAGCGAGGGGGCCAGACAGAATGGGGTGGGACTCGAAGCACTGTGAAGACTAGAGCTGGTTAAGGGGGCTATTTTTGGGAAGGAGGCGGCAGAGAGCCCAGGAGGAAACAAGTTTCGAGCCATGAGTGTGTCTGAGAAGCGCTTTCCGGACCGAGGGAGGGCGTGTGCAAAGAGCCCGAGGGGGGCGCACGCCTGGCGAGTGTGGTGGCCAGGAGGCCCTGGGCTGGTGTGGCCTGGGCGCGGGGCTGAGAGGAGGCAGAGGCAGACCCCGGGGGCCCTGCGGCGGGGGCCTCAGACTGCACTCCAAGGGGCCGGGAAGTCCTGGGCCTGTGGCGGGGGCGACGGAGGAGGCAGGGCGGCCGGGAGGGAGGCCGAGGCCGCTCGAAGGCTGGTGGGGACAGGGCCGTGGTTTCACTCCGCAGTTTGAAGGTGGCACCTGATGGGATTCTGCCTAACGAGGCATTCCACGCAGCCTGGTGGCAGCCGTTTCTTCTGGCCGGCCTCCCTCCCTGCCCCCGTGACCTCCGGGTTCTGACCCAAGGTCAGTGCCATGTCTGCTCCTCCCCGAGGCACGGGGGGCTCTGGTCCCTGGTGCCACCCAGGCTGCCTGCGGCTCTCCCCTGCTGGCCACGACCCCACCTCTGCACCGTAGCTCCTGCTCCAGGTTGGACAAGGTGAGCTGCCCGGGGCGCCCCTGGAAGCAAGCCGCTCCGTCCCACGCCTGTGGCCCCCACTCCTAGTCTGATGCTCCCGGAGCCCAGCTCACACAAGGGACGTGGCCGTGGGGCGCTGGGGTCCAGTGTCTACTCGTGAAGCTGTCTCCCTCCATCCTCCCTCTTCTCGCCATCCCTCAGGCCAGAGCACCTGGCTTCCCTCCTTCCCGGGGGCGTCGCTCAGGTCACACTCCAGGACCCGGGTTGCCAGGCTTGCCCTCCAGGTGGTAAGGGATAGAGGAAGGGGCTCAGGAGACCCTTTTCCATCTTGACAAAGCCTTGCCACGGATTTGGTAATCCTCTGGTGGATGCTCCAAGCGCAACGACAAATCTTTCTTGGCATTCTTGCTTTAGCAACTTGATATTCCCCCCTCAGTACTCCTGTCTTCAACGGAAAAGAAGGTCATTTACAGAGAAATGCAAAAAAGAAAAGCACAGTGATGTGTTTCAAAAGACAGCTCCTCTCACAAACCTGAACTCTAATAAACTTTAAAAGGTTTCCGTAACTCTTGTCCCAAGGAGCAGTCGACGTGCCAGGAGCTGTCTCCTGGGCTGGGGGGTGGAGTTGCCACCACTCCGTCTCCTCTCCCTGGAGCAGGGCAGATGCCAGACCCACCCCACCCTGTTCTCTGAGTGTGTGGCCAAGGAGGTTTTGGAAACCTCCAGAGAGTTGTTAACACTAACACAAAACAGGCTCTTGTTGGCCTGGGCGAGGGCGGGCGGTGTGGTGACGGCCGTGGCGTTGCCGGATGGGTTCTGAGCTGGTGGCAGGAGGACCCCAGGCCCTCGCTGGAACCCGACCAGGGTCCGCCTCAGGGGGAAGGGCTGCCCAGAGGGGGCAAGAGACTTTCCAGGTGAGACTCGGCCGTGCCGTGAAACTAGGGCAACCGAGGAACGAGATGGCGATGGTGGCCCCAGCCGCTTTGCAGGCCTCCTGGATCCAAAAGGGTCGTGCGAGGGGCGACGTGGTCACCGTCCAGCTCTCCGTGGCACCACTGCCCGGGGGGTCAGGTGCTGCAGGGGGCTGCCCAGTGGCTGGTGTTTGCTCTTAGATGCCAACGGGCATCTCAAGCACACAGGGCAGGCTTTTAAGCAGCGAGGCACAGGGTGCCAGCTGGAAACACTGCCGTTCACACCAGGGCTGAAGCCTCGAGAGAAGGGAGTGTGTTAACGCTGGAATATTTCTACGCTAAGAACCTTACGCTCCACCCTAAGAACCTTCTGGAAGAAATTAGGATCAATTTTTAAGAGGGCTGTGTTGGCACAGAGCGGGACATTCACTCCCAGCATTTTATTCCTTAAACCTTTACAACTGGAAAAATTTTCCACCATTCTGGAATTAAGTAGTTAGGGCAAGGATTATTTTTTTAATTTGTATTTTTGAGAGAGCTTTTATTTCTTTCATATTAAACAATTTAATGTTCTGATAGAGGAGCAGGTGGTGGCGAGGGCAGCCGCGAGGCACAGGGCGGCAGGTGGGTCAGGGCCCTGCGGCCTGTCTGTCCAACGCCACGTGGGAGGAGACTCTGCAGGGGCCACTGTGGCAGGGGCAGGGGCAGCACGCGGCCCCCTCCTGAACCCCGAAGTGCCCACAGCTCCGCGCAGCAGTCGGCTCCATGCCCTCCCGACTCCCGGCCACGCTGGAGGGCCCGTGTGCGTCCCCCGAGACACATGGGTGGTTGCCCCTGCAGGGGATGCCTGGAGACAGACAAACGGACAGGCTTCCAGGGCGAGCGCCGGGCTCATCGTGACTGGAAGCGTCACCGCAGCTTTGTGCAGCTGCCTCGTGAGAAGGGGACGGGCTGGCGCGCTTTTCTTGAGCCCCGGGGCTTCCCTCTGCCAGAGTGGTCTCCTTGGATGGAGGCGGCCTCTCACCTGCCTGCCACCTCTGCTGCGAGCCGCCCGTCCCTACCTTCCAGAGCAGCATGAGCGTCACACCTGTGGGCTCTGTGCCCTCGGGGGCCTTGTCTAGCTGCCTCCTGCTCCCTTAGCTCTGAAACCACTTTTCACTCTCAACTTCCTCACAACATCCTTGGGGATGTTTTCATCCCACCACAAGGGAAAATCAGCAACATGAGCACTTATGTGTAAACCTGGGTCAAGGCACAACGATGGGTGGGAGGGAGGGAGGGCTCCTCTTTGAGGGTCTCACAAGGAGTGGAGGTGAGGGCGTGGAGTCTTCCCCAGCAAGCCTAAAACCCCCTCAGCGAGGGGCAGGCGCCTCCAATTGCCAGTACCCGGCACACCTAGACCGCCAGCCCTGGGGCCCCTCGAAGGTCGGCCCCAGTGTACCTGAGAACGTCGGCCCTGAATGTTGACCCTGGCATACCTAGTATGTCGACTGTGGAGCACCTAGACTATTGGCCCTGCACACCTAGGATGACAGCCCCAGTATACCTGTATACCTGAGAACGTCAGCCCTGGCGCACCTAGAACCGTGGCTCGGGGTATCTAGAATGTCGGCCCTGGCACACCTGAGAACATTGGCCCTGCACACCGGCCCTGGCACACCTAGGACGTCGGCCCTGGCACACGTAGGATGTCGGCCCTGGCACACG